>JACEFZ010014714.1:502500-517353 GCA_014155875.1 Cepaea nemoralis | reverse complement strand
AAAGACCCGTGTCAGAAGATCCCACTGTCAAAGGGTTCTGCTTGCAGGAGATCTCGCTGTCCAAGGATCCGTTTACGGGAAGATCCGCTGTCCAAAGATCCGTTTACGCGAGATCCGCTGTCCAAAGATCCCGTTTACGAGCAGATCCGCTGTCCAAAGATCACCGTTACGACACACACAATAATGTCGTGTCCTCCTTTAAAGTGTCGTCCCTGGAGTGAGGAGATCCGACACCCACATTATAATATTTTTTTTTTTCCTCTCAATATTCTGGAGAATCCACCAGCTTCCGTCCAACACACTCCATCAGCCTATGGACAACCTTTTCCTATCACTCTCACACTGTCGTACTATGCCCCCTTCTCATACTTCCCCAACGCAACATACTCAACAACTCTTGCTTCTAGAAATTAATAAAGAGTAATTTATTAAAATAAAAAGTTAACGTATATGAGACGTGTATGTGAAGAAAATGTGTGACGTGTTCTATAAAGTGTGTAGACTCTGACTCTCAGACAGCAACCCAGTCAGCTGATCCCAGCAAAGATAGACCACAGCACGGTACGTCAGAACATGTACTTCTCACCCGTTGCCGAAACCATCTTGCCGGATACTGCTTTGCCTCTGTAGACCTCTGGTAATCCAATTTCATGAACATCCGAAATAGACACCGGTGGTATTAACAGTTAATCATGGACCGGTTGCACTCTACACAATGTCCGTTCCTAACAGTTCCTTAACAAACTGCACAAGTCTTTGTAGTGTGTACGCAGGTTAGTTAGTTAGTTAGTTAGTCGACAGATCATCCTCGTTGCACATCGAACCATTCAGTCCATAAGTGCTAATTACTAATGTTAATGGTTACTGTACTAACACTAGGTACTCTTAGCCGGTTCTCGGTTCGTTACTACTGTCTGATGCTGTGTGGTGCATCAGTATGCATCACTCTCTTTGATGAATCAATTTCCTTCTAGCGTAAGTTACGTTTCTGTATGCAACTTTATTGACTCTTGAACTGGTGTTCTTCAGAATGGGTTTTTTAATTCTTTCCCAAAACTTGTAGAGTTTCCTTGGATCTGGTAGGGAACCTAGGATAGAAACAACACATCTGGTGATAGTACTAGTCACTGATCCCTTCGGCTGAGTGTAAGCCTATCACCTTGCTTAATGATCTTAGCTAACTAGACTTAGTCACAGAGCAGATTAGCTACCCACCTAGAGCCGAATCAGGCTATGACAAAGAAAAATCAGCAACCAGAATGCGGAACCCCGCCCACCAGGGACACACTACGGAAGATCCCAATTATCCCTCATTACTCAATTCTCAACTAGTAAAGCTTATCAACACTTCACTAATCTATTTTAGCTAACAGAGCCAAGTATCACTTCACTACTCTAGCTAGTTTCCACTAACAGTGCTAATCATCACACTATAGTTTAACAAGGCTACTGCCTACAGTAATTATAACGAATATATTATAATAGGTTATACCTTAAATGGCACTACTGCAGTCCTATCAATCATATCTACATCTGCCATTATAGGCACGTGCAAAATTAAGTCACTAATTAAACACACGGTAGCTATATTATTCCACTAAGCACTGCAGTGCCCTGGCACTCTGACTAGAGCATTTTCAAGTCCCCCCTAGTTGATCCCAACTCGGGTTTATATGGCAAACTACCAAAGTGGCCACGTGACGTATCCTTTTATGCCCCACACAGGTGGCACCGTGGCAGATCATCCCTTGTCAGAATCCATTTTCCTGGCTTAGTCCTGTCCAAAGTTGTCAGTAATAGTTTAGATCTCAAACAAGCCAGCGAGTTTCTGTCGAGTTACAACAAAGAGTTGCAAATAACCCCGTCAATCCTCGTCGATGTGCCGGAAACCAAGAATTGACAGAGATGCACTGTTTTCTCCCTAGTCGGGCACTTCCGACCTGTTGATAAACTGTCAATCTTCTGTTCGTGGTGACAATCCCAGCAGCCATTCCGTCTGATGTCGGCAGTATAGATGACAACGGAACCATTCCATATCCTAAGCCGACAATCATATGTGATTCTAACTGTTAATGAACTGCCAACTCGATGTATCCATTCCTTCTCACTCACCACCAAATGTGTTTATGGGCTGACACGATGTAACCTGTGCAGCTGTGTTTACTCTGTTAGTACGACTGTTGTGGCCTAGAAAATATACGCCACGCAAACGTCGGTATTATTATCTGGTTAACTCATGGCGAGCTCGTGACAATATGGCTGGACTATATGAATGTATAGATATGGCTGGACATGTGTGGGGATTGGTGGATATGGCTGGACGTATATGAATGTATAGATATGGCTGGATATGTATGAGGATATATAGATATGGCTGGACATGTGTGGGGATGTATAGATATGGCTGGACATGTGTGGGGATGTATAGATATGGCTGGACATGTGTGGGGATGGATGGATATGGCTGGACATGTATGGGGGTGTATAGATATGGCTGGACATGTGTGGGGATAGGTGGATATGGCTGGACGTATATGAATGTATAGATATGGCTGGATATTTATGGGGATGTATAGAAATGGCTGCGCATGTATGGGAATGTATAGATATGGCTGGACATGTGTGGGAATGTATAGATATGGCTGGACATGTGTGGGAATGTATAGATATGGCTGGACATGTGTGGGAATGTGTAGATATGGCTGGACATGTGTGGGGATGTATAGATATGGCTGGACATGTGTGGGGATGTATAGATATGGCTGGACATGTATGGGGATGGATAGATATGGCTGGACATGTGTGGGGATGTATGGATATGGCTGGACATGTGTGGGGATGTATAGATATGGCTGGACATGTGTGGGGATGTATAGATATGGCTGGACATGTATGGGGATGGATAGATATGGCTGGACATGTGTGGGGATGTATGGATATGGCTGGACATGTGTGGGGATGTATAGATACGGCTGGACATGTGTGGGGATGTATAGATATGGCTGGACATGTATGGGGATGGATAGATATGGCTGGACATGTGTGGGGATGTATGGATATGGCTGGACATGTGTGGGGATGTATAGATATGGCTGGACATGTGTGGGGATGTATAGATATGGCTGGACATGTGTGTGAATGTATAGATATGGCTGGACATGTGTGGGAATGTATAGATATGGCTGGACATGTGTGGGGATGTATAGATATGGCTGGACATGTGTGGGGTTGTATAGATATGGCTGGACATGTGTGGGGATTGGTGGATATGGCTGGACGTATATGAATGTATAGATATGGCTGGACGTATATGAATGTATAGATATGGCTGGACATGTGTGGGGATGTATAGATATGGCTGGACATGTGTGGGGTTGTATAGATATGGCTGGACATGTGTGGGGATTGGTGGATATGGCTGGACGTATATGAATGTATAGATATGGCTGGACGTATATGAATGTATAGATATGGCTGGACATGTGTGGGGATGTATAGATATGGCTGGACATGTGTGGGGATTGGTGGATATGGCTGGACGTATATGAATGTATAGATATGGCTGGACATGTGTGGGGATGTATAGATATGGCTGGACATGTGTGGGGATGTATAGATATGGCTGGACATGTGTGGGGATGTATAGATATGGCTGGACGTATATGAATGTATAGATATGGCTGGACATGTGTGGGGATGTATAGATATGGCTGGACATGTGTGGGGATTGGTGGATATGGCTGGACGTATATGAATGTATAGATATGGCTGGACATGTGTGGGGATGTATAGATATGGCTGGACATGTGTGGGGTTGTATAGATATGGCTGGACATGTGTGGGGATTGGTGGATATGGCTGGACGTATATGAATGTATAGATATGGCTGGACGTATATGAATGTATAGATATGGCTGGACATGTGTGGGGATGTATAGATATGGCTGGACATGTGTGGGGATGTATAGATATGGCTGGACATGTATGAGGGATGGATATATGTGGATGGATATATATGGCCATGACTGAATTTCTGTGCAAGTAGGGCATGGATGGGCATTGATGGGAATTATAGGCATGGATGGGGAGTTCTGGATATGGATGGATATGTCTGGACACGGATTGACATGGCTGGGCATGGGTGAGCATGGCACAGGCCTCACCACTTTTCCCTTCAAGATACAAAGTTTGTTACATGCACACATATGTATGCACACAGACATACACACATGCATGCACATACGCATGCACAAATAGACACAAGCACACACATACATATATTGATCAGAAGATAAGCAGATACTTAACACATATAACCAGAGTATGACATAGGGTCAACTCAGTCAAGTTATAGCACACATACACTATGCACACTCCACACATGCATGCATGTTAACAGAATATATCACACATAACACACATAATTAGAAAATAACACACACGTACACATAAAATAAAAACAGCACACTTTACTGGAAACTACAGCAAATATAGACAGGCATTTACATAATCTGAAAATAGAATGCACATTCACATAACCAGAAGGCAACCATCACTGAATACCACAATAACACTCATCTACTCATATAATCAGAAAATAAAAACCATAACTAGAAGAAAGCACACACGTAATTAAAAAAATAGCAAATGTATGCACAAGAATATCACATACATAAACTGAGGATTCAGTTATAATAGAGAAAACACACAGAAAGTAAAGAACAAGGAAAAGGTTTTACACACATTGATACCCCAGTGTTGTGTCTCTCCACCTGGTAGAGGGGGTGGGGGGGAGTTGTGTGTTCCAGTGACCTCAAGAGCTATGCCTGCAGGTAGCACATTTACTGGTAGGGCAGGGTCTCCCATGTTGGACAGGTCAAGGGATAGGAACCAGATGAAGAGACACCCCAGGATGGTTAACCCGGTCAACAAATGCCTGCAGAAGTCGGATGTGTCGGCCTAATGGCGCAAGAACGCAGCTCTGCTGTAAACAGGCACAACGCAATCACATCCGAAAAAAAAAAACTCTGGATGAATGAAGAAGAAGAAGAAGAAGATGAAGAGACACACAAACCTGCTGCTTTGTGGGTAGACTGGGTACAGTCAAAGGCTTGGGACCAGACGAAGAGAGACACAAACCTGCTGCCTCGTTGGTAAACTGGGGACAGTCAAAGGCTAGGGATCAGATGGAGAGAGACACAAACCTGCTGCCTTGTAGGTAGACTGGGGACAGTCAAAGGCTAGGGGCCGGACGAAGAGAGACACAAACCTGCTGCCTTGTAGGCAGGCTAGGGTACAGTCAAAGGCTAGGGACCAGACAAAGAGAGACACAAACCCGCTGCCTTGTCAGTAGACTGGGGACAGTCAAAGGCTAGGGACCAGACAAAGAGAGACACAAACCCGCTGCCTTGTCAGTAGACTGGGGACAGTCAAAGGCTAGGGACCAGACAAAGAGAGACACAAACCCGCTGCCTTGTCAGTAGACTGGGGACAGTCAAAGGCTAGGGACAGCAGCAAACATGAATACATGCTTGCAGAAGGGCAATTGCCAATAACATGTTGCTGGCTCGATGTCTCAGATTCATTGACAGATGGGTGCACCATTTTCAAAAACGCGTGGGGGAGGGGGGGGGGGGGCTGGGGGCACACTGCTATGTAGCATGTATCAATTCACTTTATGAGACAAACTGACAGATAGACATGAGCACATACACACAGACATAGACATGAGCACATACACACTAACACATAGACATGAACACATAGATACTGACACATAGACATGAGCACATACACACTGACACATAGACATGAGCACATACACACAGGCATAGACATAAGCGCATAATACATCCTGAGTAGATATGTCTTAAAATAAGACCTTGCTTTAATTATGTAGTAATGCTAAGTGTCATATCTGTCTTGGCTTGCCAGGATTTTGTCGTAAGTGAGGCCTAGTTAGCTCTTGTGGCTTGTTGTTGTTCACTAATCTGTATATATATATATATAATACAAGAATTTATTCTAAGCCCTTTCTAACTGTGTATAAAAAACTGTGCTCACTCAATATTTCAAGAAAAATCCCTGCCTTTAGTTTTCACTAAGTCACAGACTTTGTGATAGTAATTGAAGAATAATTGTACAATTTTGGATTGAAATGTGTGCTGTTTTAAATCACAAAATATTATATGTAACTGTATAACAGTTGCCAGATTGACTGAAATAGGTGAATGAATTTATAATCTAGATACTTGAGTGTCTGCCAAATAAAGATGTAAATAAATTATAAATGATGAATGTACATGCCAGGTAATTATTATTATAATATACTATAAATTACTTTGAAATCTCGTTATAAATTAATTAGATATCTCAGTATCAGGTAAGCATTTTCAGAGATTACATATGATTGTAATATACAGTTGATAGGTGATCTGCCTTATAACAGTCTGAAATTGGAAATAATGGTGTGTTTATAAATGAAACAATTTGTTATATTATTCCTCTATGTTCTTTTATAATGAATTAGCTGAGGGAAAGGGTGGAAGGGAGGGGGGAGCTGAGAGATGATGTGTGCACATGTAAAATGAAAAATGATGACATCATAAATACAGACATAGAATCATACATTCATTTCATCAAGGGCCAAGAAAAAAGTAGTTTGGACATTGCATGAGACAAAAACCCAATCAATGAATGACAGAAAGCATACAGCCAAAAAAGATTTGGGTACAGAGCTTGAGGGAAACCAAGGAAATGATGTCTAGACAATGTCAAGGATTCACTAAACAAATGTGGATATGATGCAATCTGGGCGACACATCTGGCCTGTGGATGCTAGCTTAGGCTCCCCACACCTCCACGATTAGCAGCAAGTGGCATTAGGTAAAGTGACATGATTCACCTGGGGCTAGGTGACACACTCACACCTCCACGATTAGCAGCAAGTGGCATTAGGTAAAGTGACATGATTCACCTGGGCTAGGTGACACACTCACACCTCCACGATTAGCAGCAAGTGGCATTAGGTAAAGTGACATGATTCATCTGGGGTTAGAGACCCAGTCAAGACCCAATGTTTGTTTTACATCTGTGTTATTTAGGATGGCGTAAAAAGAAAGAAACGAACAAACAAAATCCCATAGTAAAAACCTGCAGTGAGTGTGTAATGCCCTCACATGTTGTAGGCCTGAGTGCAGGGGCAGTCTCTCCCATAGCGAATGTCAAGAGCTTGCATCAAATCCTTGCTTGATCATACTCATGCCATAGCTAGTATAATGCCCTAACCATTACCCCAGTGTGCCGGCTAAGATGGAGAATACCTCTTGTAAAATGTACATAAACTTAGTGGGTCAGTATTTGCCAGATTGGCAGTTTTCCCCTGGCAGAATTAAATAATACGGCAGAAATAATTCACATATACTAGGTGTGTGGCTTTTGTGGCTGATTGTGTGTTGGTTGTGCTAGATGAGTCTTTTTTATTTGGCTGTGGGTTGTGTTCTTGTTTTATTCTCAGGTGTACGCATGTGTTCCTCTTTTCTGTTGTATGGGGTTGTGTAGATCTGTCTCATTTGGTGTGTTCCCTCATTATTGTTTTGTGTTGACTTGAATTGGTGTGTTTTGTGGTTTGTCTTGCCTTGTTGTTGATTGTTCTGTGTTTACTTGTACTGACTTGTATTTCTCTGTTCACTGTTACTTATCGACTTGTATTTCTCTGTTCACTGTTACTTACTGACTTGTATTTCTCTGTTCATTGTTATTTGTTGACTTGTATTTCTCTGTTCACCGTTACTTACTGCCTTGTATTTCTGTGTTAACTGTTACTTATTGACTTGTATTTCTGTGTTTATTATATGTTTTTGACTAGTACTTCTTAGATTATTATATTGGTTTGACTAGTATTTCTCAGTTTATTTTATTTGTTTTACTCTATTTCTCTGTTTATTATATTGGGTTGACTTGTATTTCTCTGTTTATTGTTTTGTCTCAGCTGGTTTTCTCTGTTTATTGTTTTGTATGTACTTTATTTCTCCTTTCTGTGTTCCGTATTGACTTGTATTTCTCTGTTCCCCATTTCATATTGACTTGTATTTCTTTATTCACCATTACATATTGACTTGTATTTCTCTGTTCACCATTACATATTGACTTGTATTTCCCTGTTCCCCATTTCATATTGACTTGTATTTCTCTGTTTATTGTTTTGTATGTACTTTATTTCTTCTTTCTGTGTTCCGTATTGACTTGTATTTCTCTGTTCACCATTACATATTGACTTGTATTTCTCTGTTCACCATTACATATTGACTTGTATTTCTCTATTCACCATTATATATTGATTTGTGTTTCTCTGTTTATTGATATGTCTCAGCTGATATTTGGTTTTACTGTTTTGTATTCACTAACATTTCTCTACTAACTGATTTTAGAAGTATTCCTCGCTGGTTTTTCGCTACTTGCTATTGTTTTGTTTTCTTAAGTATTGTTTTGTGCTAACTGATACTTCTTTGCTTATTGGTCGTATTCATCAGTATTTCTGTGCTTTCTGCTATGTCTCTTGAGAGACATTATTTACTGGGATTCTTCTGTTTGTTGTTATCAAGTGCTGCCCACAGTAATGTCTTAACTGACATCAAACATACCAGAGGATCTGGACACACTCAGGTCTCAGAGGAAAGGTCAGACAGACACATAATTATCCTGCATCTTGAACTATTAGTATTGGGACTTTTCGCTGGCTGTTAAAGATGTGGATAGAACACATATGGGCATATCCCATCAGTCCTACCCATTTGTCACCATTATCCAAGAGGACTTGACATACAATGAATTACCCTGGGATCAGCGGATAGTATAACATTTCAGATTCATTATGTTGTAAACAAACACAGTATGGTTTGTATCTGGTCTGCTGAAGTTAGAGATGGATGTTGTAGATCTTAGCCACTCTGCTCAGTGTTGTATTGTAGTAATTTTAATCTTGTACAAGAAGGTTAACTCAAGTGGCAAATGCCAAGAAGGCAAATTAAGTCAACAAATACCAGGAAGGTTAATTGAGTCAACAAATGCCAGGAAGTTTAATTGAGTCAACATATACCAGAAAGGTTAATTGAGTCAACAAATGCCAGGAAGGTTAATTGAGTCAACAAATGCCAGGAAGGTTAATTGAGTCAATAAATGCCAGGAAGGTTAATTGAGTCAATAAATGCCAGGAAGGTTGGATGAGTCAATAAATGCCAGGAAGGTTGGTTGAGTCAATAAATGCCAGGAAGGTTCAGTATGTTGTAAACATACACAGTAGTGATTCGTATCTGGTCTGCTGAAGTTAGAGATGGATGTTGTAGATCTTAGCCACTCTGCTCAATGTTGTAGTTGTAGTTATTTTAATCTTGTACAAGAAGTTGAACTCAAGTGGCAAATGCCAGGAAGGTAAATTAAGTCAACAAATACCAGGAAGGTTAATTGAGTCAACAAATGCCAGGAAGGGTGGTTGAGTCAATAAATGCCAGGAAGGTTAGTTGAGTCAACAAAGGCCAGGAATATTAATTGAGTCAATAAATACCAGGAAGGTTGATTGAGTCAACAAATGCCAGGAAGATTAATTGAGTCAACAAATGCCAGGAAATGTTAATTGAGCCTAACAATTTCCAGGAAGATTAATTGAGTCAATAAATGCCAGGAACATGAACTGTCAACAAATGCCATGAAGGTTGACTGGATCAGCAAATACCAGAAAGGTTAATTCAGTCAACAAATGCAGAGAAGGTGAACTAGTCAACAGATGCCAAAACAGTTGACTTCATCAGCAAATACCAGAAAATTTAACACAACAAATACAATCAAGGCTAAACTCACTCCACAAATTGCATGAGGGCTAACTTGCTCAGAAAACTCCAGCAAAGCAAACTCAATCATGAATTCTAACTCAGAAAATTCCAGGAAAGCTAACTCATACAAGCAAATTCCAGGAAAACTGATCTCTGTACATCGTCCTAAATATCTGTTCATGTTGAAATCTTCTGCCACACATTCAGTTATCTTTGCTGTTCGATGGTGGCACACTTCCGTGTTCGGTAACCACAGGATTAGAATCTGCAGTGTGAGTTTGTTGACTTGCCTGTTTGCTGTTGATCTTTGCATGACAGATTTGCATGACATTGAAACTGAATTTATTTTGTGTTTTACTCACTGGTTTCTGTGTATCTGGCATGTTGACATGAATGCATCATTTATTAGTATTCACTTCTGGTTTGTTTACTCTGTTTTTTGAGATCACATTTCCCTCCTTTGTACATGGAAAATATTTTGATTAAAATGCAGGTATATGTAATAGGAATTGAGTAAAAGTAAAAATGTAATAGGAATTGAGTACAATTAAATATGTAATAGGAATTGAGTAAAAGTAAAAATGTAATAGGAATTGAGTACAATTAAATATGTAATAGGAATTGAGTAAAATTAAATATGTAATAGGAATTGAGTAAAATTAAATACACGATAGGAATTGAGTAAAAGTAAATATGTAATACGAATTGAGTAAAAATAAATATGTGATAGGAATTGAGTAAAAGTAAAGGAATATTTTACATGCCTTGTGGCTTATCGGCTCTGTGGCGAAGGGGTTACAGACCCATGCCCGGTTTTGAAACACAGCTGTAGGTGATTTGGCAGCAGATCGCTTTACATTGGTTTTTTATGAAATAGTATGAGTGCGGTCGTTAAGAAAGCAACAGTAAACTACTGAACATATACCTGCCCAGGAATCACGAACAGCCAACAAATGCTGGGGTTGACTGCTACGTCATGTCAAGGATAAGCAACTAACTTGTGGTTTATTGGGTACATGGTGCTAGCCCCACATGGATATAGACCAGTGGCAGCCAACGGATGATGTGGTCAACCCCATGCTGGCAGACTTTACCTCCCCAGATGTTTCATCTATCCCAGGTTAGGCTGGGTCAACTTGGCGGCCCAGGTCAATATTTAAACAAAATGCCTCAATGGAAATCTAACATGTTGAGTTGAGTTGAGTTAAGAACTGACATCACTGCACTCAGGACATTCTCATACGTGCTCCGTCCCCTCGTTCAACAGCCAGCAAAGAGTCATACTACTAATCGTTCCCACCGCTATCTGATTAAAAGTTCTCCTGGTCTTCCCTCTCAGTTTTGAGATTATTCCAGAACCCCTGCCGATCCCCCGCAATCTCATTCTTTCCACATATGGGTTCTCAATCTGTTCCTCCGCCTTCTTCACCTGGTCTCACAAGCGCACGACCACCTCCCCCTTGTCCATAGGCAAACTACCACCAAGCGGTGCATTCCCGGCTAGCCTATCAGCCTGTTCATTCCCCCCTACCCCCACATGGCCAGGGCAAAATATCCATACAATTCTCACAATCTGTGATCCCTGAAGCGACGAGAGCCATTCCACACGAAATATTCCTTTCTCCACCTTACTAAGCATACTCTTTGAATCCATAATAAATACAATGTGTGTTGCAGTAGTCTCCTCTAGCCACCGGAATGCCGCTGTTACTGCCTCCACCTCTATTCTCATGCTGGAGGTCATAGTCTCATATGCCAGACTCTCCTTTTTCAATACTCGCTCATTAGCCTTTGCAATAAAGCCCCAGCCACTACGTCTGTTTCTCACCACTGACCCATCGGTGTAGATGACTATGTCACCTTGATGTGTGTTGCTCTGGATCAACTGTTGCACTTCAAACTCAGTGCGGCCCGCTGCCCATTCTCTGCACTCACGACCCAGTGGAAATCTAACATATGACCACCAGGCAAGTGTGTTAGCCCCGTAGCCTGCAACAAAACATTTGATTTGAGCCAGAGGTTGTGCAGGTATAGTGGCTAGTGCTAGGGCAGCCAGCAAGGAGGCCCAGGTTCGATCATATCTGAGGCGGTATTTTTAATCTGGCCAGGTTTGGTACACTATCAACAAAATCTGGGCGCAGGGATTTCTCAGGGGAGACCTTGAATATAAGGAGTAATGCATAGTCACACTGACTTGGTGGGACACTGATGTCTCCAAGTACAGTTCACCTTATTCATGTGGTTGACTATGGGCTCATCATCTCTGCCTACGTGTGGGGATAAGGACCAAGCCACCATTTCACCATGCATTTCAGCATGTAAAATGTCATGGCCCTATCACATCAACCATGTCACATAAAGATGACAAAGGAAGGCGACACTACTGATCTGTGAATATTCTGACTTCATGACCATCAAACCATCATACATGGTAAATTCGAAAAGTTGATGACGTAAAGTTGACCTTAAAAGCATTGATGTTTCTGAACCCTGGATGTGAAATATGTGCGCCTCATCTTATCACGCTTGTTAGATAGCAAGATATTCCTTTGAACATTGGACCAAGCAATGGGTATCTACCAGAAATACACTATATATCACTGACCTGACTACAAGCAGTCCATTTTATAAACTGATGCTATTAAGCATAATCAGTTGATTTCCAGGAGATGGGGTGGAGGTCTGTGTTGGACAACGCTTTCTAAAGCGTCTGAAGATTGGCCGGAGGTGGCAGTCTGTGAGAATGCTTTTCCATCAAAGGCTCTCGGAGGTCTGGGGGTGGAGTATCTGTGACGGACAAGACGTTCACAACTGTTTCTGGGGACAGGGGGGGGGGGGATGTGGGGTGGATGTCTAGGTGTTGGACAATGCTTTCAACCTCTGGAGATTGGGGGGAGAGTCTGTTGAGAAATGCACTTTATAATTCAAGCACTGGAGATTGGGGTGGAGTCTGTTGACAATGCTTTCTACAACCTCTGGAGATTGGGGTGGAGTCTGTTGAGAATGCTTTCCAAAGCCTCTGGAGATTGGGGTGGAGTCTGTTGACAATGCTTTCTACAACCTCTGGAGATTGGGGTGGAGTCTGTTGAGAATGCTTTCTACAACCTCTGGAGCAATACCATCCTAGACTGAATCCCATAAACTGGATCTGCAGCATTTACTAGATGTACACAGTAAGCAACATAGGTTAGCAGAAATTATGGTCATCTCCCAGGAGAAAGAAATACCACAATTTAAGAAAATGGGGAAAACTGAAATTGGTGGTTGGCTACCACAGTCTTGAAACAGTCATGACTTCTGATGGAAGATGTCTGGTAGAGATTAGAACAAGGATCACCATGGGAAGTGTAGCCTTTGGAAAATAACAAACACACCCATTAATACAAAGTTGTCAACTGCAGTGAAAAAATGCTTCAAAGTGCTATATAAAACCTGTACTGTTATATACATGTGCAACATGAACAATAAGCAGACAAACTGAGACACATCTAAATCATCAGTGGAAATGTGGTTTCTGAGGAAAACACAAATAATACCAAAGATTGACAGAAAAGCAAATGAGGCACAACAAAGCAGGAAGTCCTTCAAGAAGAGACAAAAAACCAGAAATTGATTAGAGAAATTAGATGTAGGCAGTCCAGATTTTTGGTAATGCTATAGTTAGTTAGTTAGTTAGTCGACAGATCATCCTCATTGCACATCGAACCATTCAGTCCATAAGTGCTCGGATCTCCTCCTCAGCAAAGCCCGCAGCGTGTAGCGGCTAACGACGCCAGTTCTGTGTTGGTTTATCAATCTTCTTTGGCTTCCTGAGTAGTGTTCTTGTTTGGCCACCCCTCTTTTAATTTGCTGCTCCCGCAGTCTGGCCATTGTTGTAGATTCACAGTCATCACTTGGTTCTCGCAAAAGTCTTACTTCTCGTAGAGCATTCAGAATGTCGGCCTGGTCCATGGCGCGTCCGCCCTCCACAGTAGCCTCACCTGCGAGCTTGTCATCCCGCTCATTTCCTTGTACTCCTGCATGACTTGGCACGAAGATGAAACTAATCTTTGCCAGTCGAGACCGCTCCAGAGGCAGCAGCCATTCTCTTCGGATCGACCCCTCCTCTATCCTCTTGATCATGTTCATTGAGTCGCTAAGGAAACAAGCCCTAGTGAATGTCTGTGTCTCGAGCTTTGGTAATGCTATAAGGGGACATCAACTGGACAAGTTAGTGACAACTGGCAAGATTGAGGGCAAACAAGCAGGGGACAATAAAGAGATAAATACCTGGATGGCTTGGGCACATGGTATGATCGGGATAAGAAAACCATCCTGATCTGAGAATCTGGTGACCATGTAAGATGGTGAACCATGTAAGATGGCGAACCATGTAAGATGGCGAACCATGTAAGATGGTGAACCATGTAAGATTGTAAACCATGTAAGATGGTGAACTGTGTAAGATGGCGAACCATGTAAGATGGTGAACCATGTAAGATGGCGAACCATGTAAGATGGTGAACCATGTAAGATGGTGAACCATGTAAGATGGTGAACCATGTAAGATGGCGAACCAGGTAAGATGGTGAATCATGTAAGATGGTGAACCGTGTAAGATGGCGAACTGTGTAAGATGGCGAACTGTGTAAGATGGCGAACCATGTAAGATGGCGAACTGTGTTAGATGGCGAACCGTGTAAGATGGTGAACCATGTAAGATGGCTAACCGTGTAAGATGGCGAACCATGTAAGATGGTGAACCATGTAAGATGGCGAACCATGGCCACCCAGGCTTGTTGACTTGCACATGATAGTGGTGGTCTTGTTTGATATTCTGCACAAGTTGGTTTTCCCAGATTTGACCGTGTGTGTTGTTTGATATTTTATTATATTGGGTTTTCACAAAAAGTACAAAATTTGTTGTTTATTGATACTGAAATGTGGTGTTCAGAGATTCTTACCAAGTGTGTGATTTCTTGATATATCACAAATTGTCACTTTCAGATTTTATGAAGTGTATGATTTCATGATATATTACATATTG
>JACEFZ010014714.1:227500-492500 GCA_014155875.1 Cepaea nemoralis | reverse complement strand
ATGGACCAGGCAGATGTTCTTAATGCTCTACGAGAAGTAAGTCATTTACGAGAACCAAGTGATGACTGGGAATCTACAACCATGGTCAGACTGCAAGAACAGCAAGTTAAAAGAGGTGTGGCCAAACAAGAACACTACGCAGGGAGCCAAAGAAGATTGATAAACCAACACAGAACTGGTGTAGTTAGCCGCTACACGCTGAGGGATTTGCTGAGGAGAGGATCTGAAAACTTATGGACTGAATGGTTCGATGTGCAATGAGGATGATCTGTCGACTAACTAACCAACCAACCAACCAACCAACCAAACCAACCAACCAATCAACTAACCAACTAATTAACTAACTAACTAACTGTGACTTTCGAATGCTGTCTACCCATTCAGCACGAAGACTACTGTTTGTAATTTTCTGTAGCATGTTTACAGAGCCATATATTATATATTACACTATGATGAATTGCTTGGTATAGCTTGAGATTAGCAATATTGCTGATCCTGGTTGTCTTACTCTTACTTCAGCACCCACCCGGTGTTTGGGACCCTGGATTGTTTAAGCCCCAACGACACCCGGCAGTACCTATACTGCCTGACACCCCGGCCGGAGATCTACTCGGACACACGCCTGCTCAAAGGGGTCACTAACATTGGCAAACTGGACATCGTGTGGAAGACCAGCATGGGAGAACGTGGCAGGCTGCAGACCAGTCAGCTGCAGAGGGTGGTAGGTTCAGATCTCCTGGCATTTCTTAGTTAGCTGTAGACTGTACAGTTCAAATTTACTAACATTATTTGAATTAGCTGTAACATGTTAACTTCAATTACACTGGCATTATTTGGATTAGATGTAGAATGTTAGCTTTAATTATGCTGGCATTTTTTTGAATTAGTTCTAGACTATTACGTTTAGAGTTGATGACATTATTATGAATTAGCTTTAGGCTTTTAGGTTAAGATATGATGAAATTATGTGAATGAACAAACAAATCTTAACTAAGGTTAAGAGTTGGGCACGCAGGCCCGTCTGACATTCTGCCCTTCTTAACTCTCTGCTCTCATACATTATTTCATTCATACATCACTTATGAAGATAATCTTAGACAACACTGGCTACAGCGGAAACAATATGAAAGTGAATTAGTTCTAGAGGGTTGTGTTTTGATCTGCTCAAATTATTTGAATTTGTCCTAGAGTGTTAAATTAATATCTAGTTACGTTATTTGAATTAGTTCTAGAGTGTTAAATTAATATGTGATTACGTTAATTTAATTAGTCTTAAAGTGATAAATTCATATCTGGTTATGTTATTTGAATTAGTTCTAGAGTGTTAGTTTTACATCTACTTACTTAATTATATCGATTAGTTCCAGTTTGCAGGTGGTTCCTGAATATCAGAGGCTGTTACCTTTACAGTCGTGCTTCTCTAGACAATTCTTCAACCTCTGTATTATCCCATAATCTACTTGGAGAGGGAATGATAGGGAAGACCGCTTGGACAATACCTTCCAGGTCATGGCTTTGGTTCTGTTCAGAAATAACTTGTTTCTTGATGATGAAGTGTTTCACTCTGCCATGGTTACCTTACTGTGAAAAACAGTGGTAATCTTAGAGATGCAACAAATTCTTGAACATAATGACTTTATTGGGATAATTAAGAAGTTGGGAATCACAGATTGATTGTTTCTATTTAATTGAGAAGTTGGGAACCAGATTGTTTTGTTTATTGTTTCTGTCTCATTGAGAAGTTGGGAATTACAATCCTTGACTGCTTCAACCTGTTGCAGGCCCCAGGCTATGGAGACATCAGGCTGACCGTTGAAAGTGTCCCAGACACAGTAGCCTTGGAGTCCAGTTTTGACCTGGTCTGTAAGATCACCAACTGCTGGTAAGGCTTTCTGTTGTAGTCATTAGCTAGAGTAACTGTTCCTTGATGTAGCAGACATGTTTAGTGTGATCTTGTGTTGCTAGCTGTTTGCATGTCTGCTTGTGGAGTTTCCCAGGTCGAACACGTCAAAAGGTAAGAATCAGGCTAGTTTGTTAAATGCCATCTAGGTATCGACCGCTTTATCTTCCTCTTTCTCTTTTCCCATCAAGTTTGTCTGTTGTCACAAAGTTTTCAAGTTTTATTTATACTGAAGTCATGCTTAAAAATGTTTAACTAACTACATCTAATTTATGCAGTCAATTTGTATTTTATTAGTCTGCTTTTTCTAATACTGTCCCATTTGTTTTCCTGTCTATCCATTATATTCTGTGCATTTTCCTTAGAAAACACATTTCTTCTGTCACCAGAAATTTCTTGGCTGATCTACTTATGTGTGAATATGTGTGCTATATAATTCAGCTTAAAGGATTTACCTTATTGCTTTAGTTTATCATGTATGATTTCTACTGTATGTACTTGACGAGATGCACTGAAATATCCTGGCAATAAATCGTGCAATCTATAGCTTGTATCTTCGTTATTCAGAGTCTACTGATTGTCCAGGCCTCACATTGATCACGCAGATTTTTAAAATTAGCCTGAGCTCCAAACTAAATATGGGTACCGGAAATGTCTTGGAAAGTAAAGGTGTCCGACAATATACTGAACATATGACTCACTGAACACATCACTCACTGAACACATCACTCACTGAACACATCACTCACTGAACGCATGACTCACTGAACGCATCACCCACTGAACACATCACCTGCCAAACACATCACCCGTGGAACACATCACCCGCCGAACACATCACCCACCAAACACATTGCCCACTGAACACATCTTACACCGAACACATCACCCACCAAACTCTTCACCCACCGAACACATCACCCACAGAATACATCACTCACTGAACACATCACCCACCAAACACATCACCCACCAAACACATCACCCACCGAACACATCACCCACCGAACACATCACCCACCAAACTCTTCACCCACCGAAAACATCACCCACAGAATACATCACCCACAGAATACATCACTCACTGAACACATCACCCACCGAACACATCACCCACAGAATACATCACCCACTGAACACATCACCCACCGAACACATCACCCACTGAACACATCACCCACCGAACACATCACCCACAGAGTACATCACCCACTGAACACATCACCCATCGAACACATCACCCACAGAATACATCACCCACTGAACACATCACCCACCGAACACATCACCCACAGAATACATCACCCACCGAACACATCACCCACCGAACACATCACCCACTGAACACATCACCCACAGAATACATCACTCACAGAACACATCACCCACCTAACACATCACCCACTGAACACATCACCCACCGGACACATCACCCACTGAATACATCACCCACCGAACACATCACCCACTGAACACTTCACCCACCGAACACATCACCCACTGAACACATCACCCACTGAACACATCACCCACAGAATACATCACCCACTGAACACATCACCCACTGAACACATCACCCACAGAACACATCACCCACTGAACACATCACCCACTGAACACATCACCCACAGAACACATCACCCACAGAACACATCACCCACTGAACACATCACCCACTGAACACATCACCCACTGAACACATCACCCACAGAACACATCACCCACAGAACACATCACCCACTGAACACATCACCCACCGAACGCATCACCCACCGAACGCATCACCCACAGAACACATCACCCACTGAACACATCACCCACTGAACACATCACCCACTGAACACATCACCCACTGAACACATCACCCACTGAACACATCACCCACTGAACACATCACCCACAGAACACATCACCCACCGAACACATCACCCACTGAACACATCACCCACAGAATACATCACCCACTGAACACATCACCCACCGAACACATCACCCACCGAACACATCACCCACAGAACACATCACCCACTGAACACATCACCCACAGAACACATCACCCACTGAACACATCACCCACTGAACACATCACCCACCGAACACATCACCCACCGAACACATCACCCACCGAACACATCACCCACAGAACACATCACCCACTGAACACATCACCCACTGAACACATCACCCACTGAACACATCACCCACCGAACACATCACCCACCGAACACATCACCCACCGAACACATCACCCACCGAACACATCACCCACAGAACACATCACCCACAGAACACATCACCCACCGAACACATCACCCACCGAACGCATCACCCACTGAACGCATCACCCACAGAACGCATCACCCATCGAACACATCACCCACCGAACACATCACCCACTGAACACATCACCCACTGAACACATCACCCACTTAACACATCACCCACTGAACACATCACCCACCGAACACATCACCCACAGAACACATCACCCACAGAACACATCACCCACAGAATACATCACCCACTGAACACATCACCCACCGAACACATCACCCACCGAACACATCACCCACTGAACACATCACCCACAGAATACATCACCCACAGAACACATCACTCACCGAACACATCACCCACCGAACACATCACCCACTGAACACATCACCCACTGAACACATCATCTACCGAACACATCACCCACTGAACACATCACCCACTGAACACATCACCCACCGAACACATCACCCACTGAACACATCACCCACCAAACACATCACCCACAGAATACATCACCCACTGAACACATCACCCACTGAACACATCACCCACTGAGCACATCACCCACCGAACACATCACCCACAGAATACATCACCCACTGAACACATCACCCACCGAACACATCACCCACAGAATACATCACCCACTGAACACATCACCCACTGAACACATCACCCACCGAACACATCACCCACAGAATACATCACCCACCGAACACATCACCCACAGAATACATCACCCACTGAACACATCACCCACCGAACACATCACCCACCGAACACATCACCCACCGAACACATCACCCACAGAATACATCACCCACCAAACACATCACCCACTGAACACATCACCCACCAAACACATCACCCACCGAACACATCACCCACCGAACACATCACCCACCGAACACATCACCCACTGAACACATCACCCACTGAACACATCACCCACTGAACACATCACCCACTGAACACATCACCCACCGAACACATCACCCACCGAACACATCACCCACAGAATACATCACCCACTGAACACATCACTCACCGAACACATCACCCACGAGAGCCGATTGGTCTATACAAATATGGGTCTGACACCAAATGTCCGATGTGCCATAAGGTGTTACAAAGGTCTTTGACTGTTTTACTGACATTTCTTACGTCTGTTTAACTGACATCTAGAAGTCTGAGAAACAGTTGATTTGTATTTACAGATGTCACTGTTTAATTGACATAATCTAGACATTTAAGAAAAGGTTGATACTGTATTTGCAGATATAACTTAAATGACAACATTTAATTGTTTCAGCGAGCGAACAATGGACCTGACTCTAGTCCTACAGAATGTCACGCCATCACCTGGGCTCCTGTGGTCAGGAGTGTCTGGGCGCCAGCTGGGTAAACTGCCTCACAATGAGAGTCTGGACATCCCCCTGTCCCTCATCTCCGTCATACCTGGACTACAGGTGAGCCTTTCTGTTAACTCATTCACTCTTTAACTTTTATGTATGAGGCAGTTGTTGCTTTAAAACTACAACTGTCCAGTCTAGAAATGTTGGCATCTTACCATCTTGACAGACAGATGATTGTAACGTTGTGCTTCAAAACAGGCATAATAACTAAAAGCCATGGCAGTAGCAAATGTGACTGATCATATCTCTCCATAGCACAAAGCCTGGACTGAATTGTAGAGACCATGTGTTTCAGTGCAGCGTGATCCCTCTCTCTACCTGCCTAGTTTACTCCAGAGGAATGGTAACACCAATACATCTGGAACAAGACAAGCTGCTGGTTCAGCAAAGTAATGCACTAATTGTCTGCATATCAGAGCTTCATTCCTAGACCAGTCGCCCACCGAGGCTTAGTGCCTGGTCTGCCCTGTCATGACATTTGATCTTTAGGTTGCATTTCCTTGCACTAAGATGAAGCTTGTACCCTCCCATTTGCGCTCCTCCACTCAAAACCATTGGCACAATGTGGGGTGTAGGGTTTGGTGAGTGCCACCGAACATACACCACTAACAGAAAGCAGATAGTACCATCTACTGTCATACGGTAGCTCAGTCATTATATCTGACTAAAACCTGACAGTTAGTTTAGAAGTAGTTCAAATAATAATTATCTTGAATAAAAAGGGGAAGATAAAGGACCTCCTTTTCATACCATGACATGACAGCATAAAAGAGCTTGGCAGAAATGTGCAGACCAGAATCTTCAGGTAGAACAGGACATTGTAGACTCGAAACAAAGCTTCACCTGAATGTGTCTTACCGACTCTGCCACTTGCACACGTGCCACACCACAGCCAACCGCACAGGGCATCTGACCCACAGGAGCAACTCTTCGAGACAAACTTGGGGCACCAGTGCAAACCTTATGTGAACTGTCCTGTCGTGACCCATGCCAGATTAAAAAAAGTTTGTAGCATATCCTTTACAGGACATAGCAGTCAACTCTAGCATTTGTTTGGCTGATTGTGACTCCTAGGCAAGGTTTTTACATTCAGTAGTTTGCCATTGCTTTCTGAACTTTGTGTGGAAACCAACACAAGGCAGTCTGCATTCAAATCACCCACAGCCATGTTTTGAACGCAGTATCCAGAATTACAAATTGCAATCATAACCCCTTCAACACAGAGCCGGTGAGATAGAACGCACAGCAAACATTGACTGCTGTTGAAGATGTGCTATAAGTCCATATTTTTGTTTTCAAGATAAAACAGTGCTTACTTCCTGATGTGGTCATCTTCACACCACTCCTTTACCTCCAGGAATATTATCTGGTACAGTTTGATGAGCTGAGTAAAACTGGGATGTATTTGGTAACAAGGTATTTGAACCATAGACATCCAGGCTACCAGGCAAATACATTAACCACAATGCCAGCACTGCTGTGATGATCAACTGAAGATTTGCTGTCATATCTTCTTATCATGAATGTGATGGGGAAGCTAGTGGATCACAGTGGGTTACAGAGGTGGGACATTACAAGATCATAGGTTACTCTACACCAGAGGATAGAAGAGGAGAGGTTAAACATAATAGTAACACAATTCTACACTCCCACTAGAGGAGAGGAGATTAAACAAGATCATTCTACACTCCATGGTAGAAGAGGAGAGATTACACAAGATTATAAAACCACTGTACACCCTAGCCTAGGGTAGAAGAGGAGAGATTACACAAGATTATAAAACCATTGTACACCCTAGCCTAGGGTAGATGAGGAGAGATAAAACAAGATTATAAAACCATTGTACACCCTAGCCTAGGGTAGGAGAGAGATTAAACAAGATTATAAAACCATTGTACACCCTAGCCTAGGGTAGAAGAGAGATTAAACAAGATTATAAAACCATTGTACACCCTAGCCTAGGGTAGAAGAGGAGAGATTACACAAGATTATAAAACCATTGTACACCCTAGCCTAGGGTAGAAGAGAAGAGATTAAACAAGATTATAAAACCATTGTACACCCTAGCCTAGAGTAGATGAGGAGAGATTAAACAAGATTATAAAACCATTGTACACCCTAGCCTAGGGTAGATGAGGAGAGATTAAACAAGATTATAAAACCATTGTACACCCTAGCCTAGGGTAGATGAGGAGAGATTAAACAAGATTATAAAACCATTGTACACCCTAGCCTAGGGTAGGAGAGGAGAGATTAAACAAGATTATAAAACCATTGTACACCCTTGGGTAGATGAGGAGAGATTAAACAAGATTATAAAACCATTGTACACCCTTGGGTAGATGAGGAGAGATTAAACAAGATTATAAAACCATTGTACACCCTAGCCTAGGGTAGATGAGGAGAGATTAAACAAGATTATAAAACCATTGTACACCCTAGCCTAGGGTAGATGAGGAGAGATTAAACAAGATTATAAAACCATTGTACACCCTAGCCTAGGGTAGGAGAGGAGAGATTAAACAAGATTATAAAACCATTGTACACCCTAGCCTAGGGTAGATGAGGAGAGATTAAACAAGATTATAAAACCATTGTACACCCTTGGGTAGATGAGGAGAGATTAAACAAGATTATAAAACCATTGTACACCCTTGGGTAGATGAGGAGAGATTAAACAAGATTATAAAACCATTGTACACCCTAGCCTAGGGTAGATGAGGAGAGATTAAACAAGATTATAAAACCATTGTACACCCTTGGGTAGATGAGGAGAGATTAAACAAGATTATAAAACCATTGTACACCCTTGGGTAGATGAGGAGAGATTAAACAAGATTATAAAACCATTGTACACCCTAGCCTAGGGTAGATGAGGAGAGATTAAACAAGATTATAAAACCACTGTACACCCTAGCCTAGGGTAGGAGAGGAGAGATTAAACAAGATTATAAAACCATTGTACACCCTAGCCTAGGGTAGATGAGGAGAGATTAAACAAGATTATAAAACCACTTGTACACCCTAGCCTAGGGTAGGAGAGGAGAGATTAAACAAGATTATAAAACCATTGTACACCCTAGCCTAGGGTAGATGAGGAGAGATAAAACAAGATTATAAAACCATTGTACACCCTAGCCTAGGGTAGGAGAGGAGAGATTAAACAAGATTATAAAACCATTGTACACCCTAGCCTAGGATAGGAGAGGAGAGATAAAACAAGATTATAAAACCATTGTACACCCTAGCCTAGGGTAGGAGAGGAGAGATTAAACAAGATTATAAAACCATTGTACACCCTAGCCTAGGGTAGATGAGGAGAGATTAAACAAGATTATAAAACCATTGTACACCCTTGGGTAGATGAGGAGAGATTAAACAAGATTATAAAACCATTGTACACCCTTGGGTAGATGAGGAGAGATTAAACAAGATTATAAAACCATTGTACACCCTAGCCTAGGGTAGATGAGGAGAGATTAAACAAGATTATAAAACCATTGTACACCCTTGGGTAGATGAGGAGAGATTAAACAAGATTATAAAACCATTGTACACCCTTGGGTAGATGAGGAGAGATTAAACAAGATTATAAAACCATTGTACACCCTAGCCTAGGGTAGATGAGGAGAGATTAAACAAGATTATAAAACCATTGTACACCCTAGCCTAGGGTAGATGAGGAGAGATTAAACAAGATTATAAAACCATTGTACACCCTAGCCTAGGGTAGATGAGGAGAGATTAAACAAGATTATAAAACCATTGTACACCCTTGGGTAGAAGAGGAGAGATTAAACAAGATTATAAAACCATTGTACACCCTTGGGTAGAAGAGGAGAGATTAAACAAGATTATAAAACCATTGTACACCCTTGGGTAGATGAGGAGAGATTAAACAAGATTATAAAACCATTGTACACCCTTGGGTAGATGAGGAGAGATTAAACAAGATTATAAAACCATTGTACACCCTAGCCTAGGGTAGAAGAGGAGAGATTAAACAAGATTATAAAACCATTGTACACCCTAGCCTAGGGTAGATGAGGAGAGATTAAACAAGATTATAAAACCACTGTACACCCTAGCCTAGGGTAGATGAGGAGAGATTACACAAGATTATAAAACCATTGTACACCCTAGCCTAGGGTAGATGAGGAGAGATTAAACAAGATTATAAAACCATTGTACACCCTAGCCTAGGGTAGAAGAGGAGAGATTAAACAAGATTATAAAACCATTGTACACCCTAGCCTAGGGTAGATGAGGAGAGATTAAACAAGATTATAAAACCACTGTACACCCTAGCCTAGGGTAGATGAGGAGAGATTAAACAAGATTATAAAACCATTGTACACCCTAGCCTAGGGTAGATGAGGAGAGATTAAACAAGATTATAAAACCACTGTACACCCTAGCCTAGGGTAGGAGAGGAGAGATTAAACAAGATTATAAAACCATTGTACACCCTAGCCTAGGGTAGAAGAGGAGAGATTAAACAAGATTATAAAACCACTGTACACCCTAGCCTAGGGTAGATGAGGAGAGATTAAACAAGATTATAAAACCATTGTACACCCTAGCCTAGGGTAGAAGAGGAGAGATTAAACAAGATTATAAAACCATTGTACACCCTAGCCTAGGGTAGATGAGGAGAGATTAAACAAGATTATAAAACCATTGTACACCCTAGCCTTGGGTAGATGAGGAGAGATTAAACAAGATTATAAAACCATTGTACACCCTTGGGTAGATGAGGAGAGATTAAACAAGATTATAAAACCATTGTACACCCTAGCCTAGGGTAGAAGAGGAGAGATTAAACAAGATTATAAAACCATTGTACACCCTAGCCTAGGGTAGAAGAGAAGAGATTAAACAAGATTATAAAACCATTGTACACCCTAGCCTAGGGTAGATGAGGAGAGATTAAACAAGATTATAAAACCATTGTACACCCTAGCCTAGGGTAGATGAGGAGAGATTAAACAAGATTATAAAACCACTGTACACCCTAGCCTAGGGTAGATGAGGAGAGATTAAACAAGATTATAAAACCATTGTACACCCTTGGGTAGATGAGGAGAGATTAAACAAGATTATAAAACCATTGTACACCCTTGGGTAGAAGAGGAGAGATTAAACAAGATTATAAAACCATTGTACACCCTAGCCTAGGGTAGAAGAGGAGAGATTACACAAGATTATAAAACCATTGTACACCCTAGCCTAGGGTAGAAGAGGAGAGATTAAACAAGATTATAAAACCATTGTACACCCTAGCCTAGGGTAGAAGAGGAGAGATTAAACAAGATTATAAAACCATTGTACACCCTAGCCTAGGGTAGAAGAGGAGAGATTAAACAAGATTATAAAACCATTGTACACCCTAGCCTAGGGTAGATGAGGAGAGATTAAACAAGATTATAAAACCATTGTACACCCTAGCCTAGGGTAGAAGAGGAGAGATTAAACAAGATTATAAAACCATTGTACACCCTAGCCTAGGGTAGAAGAGGAGAGATTAAACAAGATTATAAAACCATTGTACACCCTAGCCTAGGGTAGATGAGGAGAGATTAAACAAGATTATAAAACCATTGTACACCCTTGGGTAGAAGAGGAGAGATTAAACAAGATTATAAAACCATTGTACACCCTTGGGTAGAAGAGGAGAGATTAAACAAGATTATAAAACCATTGTACACCCTTGGGTAGAAGAGGAGAGATTAAACAAGATTATAAAACCATTGTACACCCTAGCCTAGGGTAGAAGAGGAGAGATTAAACAAGATTATAAAACCACTGTACACCCTAGCCTAGGGTAGATGAGGAGAGATTAAACAAGATTATAAAACCATTGTACACCCTAGCCTAGGGTAGGAGAGGAGAGATTAAACAAGATTATAAAACCATTGTACACCCTAGCCTAGGGTAGATGAGGAGAGATTAAACAAGATTATAAAACCATTGTACACCCTTGGGTAGAAGAGGAGAGATTAAACAAGATTATAAAACCATTGTGCACCCTTGGGTAGATGAGGAGAGATAAAACAAGGCCATGAGATCAGTATAAAACAAGACTAAACACGACTGAAGCTGAGCAGCGCATAAATGCCTTTGAATATAAATGTTATAGACGAGTTCTAAGAATATCTTGGGTAAAGAAAAGAACAAATGCATCCATACTTCAAGAACTGAATATTGAAGAAGGTTGGCTATTAAAAATGATAAAACAAAGAAAATTGAAATATTTCTGTCACTTGAAACGCCACGAAAGTTTGGAGAGAACAATAATGGAGGGGTATATGCCTGGGAAGAGAGGAAGAGGAAGGCCAAAGAGAAAATGGGTGCAGGATGTGGCGGATGATCTTCAGATGGGTGTGTCAGACGTGGGACATTTTGCTTATGATCGAGAGGTTTTCCGGAAAGTTGTTATGGGAGCGAGGTTCTGCAAAGGACATGCTACTGAATGAATGAAACACGACTGAGAACAGGCTTACAATTCTGTATTTAAGATGAAACACTAACCAGGAGTTTAAAGGATTTCTAAAGTCATGTGTAGAAGTAGAATAGCTGAATACATTTGATTTGAAAGAAATTTATTGTTTCGCACAATATTTAGTCCACGGCTGAGTGAATACATTTAATTTGAAGTACTGTAATTGAATGTGTTGTTTCAGACAATATCTGGCCTGCGGCTGACTGACAACTTTCTCAAGAGAACCTACGAGCACGACGAGATCGCCCAGGTGTTTGTAGTATCTATAGACTCGTAAAGTGACCAGCTGGACAACAGCAACTCCAGTGATGAGATATTTCAATGGTCAGTCTGACACTCGGACATCACACAATATCTGCGAGCGGAGACAACTGTTGAAATTATTTTGCATTGACATGTTGTGATTGTAATGGTGAAACACAAATAGTTATTTCCCCTGTAATGTGTCTAGATTATGTGAACGTGTGTATGTGTGGGATCTGTGTACACACCGTAAACATTGCTTGGTTAGAGTCAGTGTACATGATCGTTGTGTGTGGTTGTCTGTTGGAGAGCCTGAGATCTACCCACGAGCATTCACAAAGAATAAAATAATGGCTGAACTTTGAGTGTTTACAAATAAATTGTGCATGTCCTTCGCAGGATTTTGCTATCAACCACAGTTTGTACTATCAGGCAATTTTCCATTCAATAGTTTGGCTTCACTTTCTGAACGAGACGTCCATCTGACTGGTGTAGGGTGTGATTCCACAGCCCCCGTCATCAGCGCATCAGAAGTTTAAGAGCAAGAGTGCTCTTATCCTGTTGAAGAGGTCAACTGTGAGTGAATCAGAGTGCTCTCCCTGACCCTTCCCCGGGGCTGAAGCCAGCAAGTGTGATTCATAGGTCAGTGAGACTTCAGTGTTGACTTCTGTGTCAGAAAGCAATGGCAAAATACTGGATGTAATACTGTCCAGAAGATCAACCTGAGGATGACTGCAACCTCCTGCTAAGGACAGGTAACTCTTTAGTCTACACGTTCAAGTTAGCCATTTTGTAGGCCCCTTCTTTAGAGTAAATTTCAGGTCATGAATGGTTAATCATATTTTGAAGCTCATTTTTTCCGATTGACTTAAAAGTAAAATTCCATCACATCAACACATAGATTATTCTAGAACTGGTGCCTGTACAGAATTGAAGGATTGAAACAAAATAGAAGACCTCAAAACACACGGAGAATTAGAGACGGAGATGAATTAGAGACGGAGATGAATTAGAGACGGAGATGAATTAGAGACGGAGATGAATTAGAGACGGAGATGAATTAGAGACGGAGATGAATTAGAGACGGAGATGAATTAGAGACGGAGATGAATTAGAGACGGAGATGAATTAGAGACGGAGATGAATTAGAGACGGAGATGAATTAGAGACGGAGATGAATTAGAGACGGAGATGAATTAGAGACGGAGATGAATAATAGAAGGAGATGAATAATAGAAGGAGGGTATACATGAAGCTGCAGGAGACAGCGAAAGAGTGGACACATTTGTTCAGTTGCTTGAGGGCCTGAGCTCTAAAAAAAAGCCTGAGCTCTAAAAAAAAGCCTGAGCTCTAAAAAAAAGCCTGAGCTCTAAAAAAAGCCTGAGCTCTAAAAAAAAAGCCTGAGCTCTAAAAAAAGCCTGAGCTCTAAAAAAAGCCTGAGCTCTAAAAAAAGCCTGAGCTCTAAAAAAAAGCCTGAGCGCTACTCTGAGAAAAATGCAGACGAAGAAGAAGACTTTGATTACCATGTTTGTTTGTTTGTTGTTGTTTTTTTGCATCGGCTCACTTTGAACTCAAATGTAGTGCATACACATGTTGTTACTTCTAGTGCACTGGGCTGATGTTTGTGTGTGTATTAGATTTCCTTATTACCAGTGTCCCTCGCCATTTGGCGAACCCACTCTGATTCCTGGGGTACTTGTAATTTACATCCCTAAGTTATATTAGGAAGAACTTGGGAGCAACAGGGATGTGGTTCCTGCGAATTCCTTGGACTGCCAAAGTAACTAATAAAAACAAGCCTGAAAGAGGCTAATGACTCTAGAACATTCTATACAATAATAAGAGACAAACAGCTTTCTGTGGTCATGTGATGAGAAGAGAGGGAGAACATCGTGACAATTGGGATGATTGAGGGAAAGAGAAATGATGCTGGATGGATTGAGACGGTGGCATGGAGGAATATCATCAGCAGAGTTGATCCAGAACACCAAAGTCCGACATCTGTGGAAAGTCATCAATGCCTATGCCAGCTGGTATGACACTTGATAATGATGATGAAGTAAATTACCTTAAGTCAGTATTTTAGTCCAACTGCCCGGTGTAGGGGTTGAACCCCTTACCTCGGCATCAGTACATCAGATATTTAAGAATGAACATTCTTATCCATTCAGCCAAGCTGACTCCCAGATTGCCAGAAGTGACTTGTATAAATATTGGACCAATGAGAGGCTTATAATTTACTTCATTAGGACAAGTAGATTCTCAGCTACTGAACCATTCCAAGTGGGGTGTGGTACATTTGGGG
This sequence comes from Cepaea nemoralis, assembly GCA_014155875.1. Taxonomy (NCBI): domain Eukaryota; kingdom Metazoa; phylum Mollusca; class Gastropoda; order Stylommatophora; family Helicidae; genus Cepaea; species Cepaea nemoralis. The sequence goes on along the minus strand of JACEFZ010014714.1, from coordinate 477,858 downwards.
TACATAAAGTGAAAACATGAATGGATGAATGTGAAAACTTCCATAGATCTAAGTGTCAGTTTTCTCAGTGTTTTATAAATTCATGTTCTAGCAGTGTTCATGTTCATGTATTGTTCATTCACATCATAGAATAATTGAATGTATTTCTTTTAACATATTTAAACGGACTATTTATCTGTGTCACATGCCTGTGTTCAGTGGCATTAAGGTGAGTGGCCGTACAATATAAACAGTTCACGAGGTGAAAGGGCATTCACCGGAAAGAAAATATAAGGAGATAAACGGGGTTGGGTGTAAGGTAGAGGGGCGGCAAGAAGGGGCAGACAGTTGGAGCAGTGTGGTGTTTGTGTGGATCATTGTGAGGGGGCATAGAATTGTTTAAAAAGACAAGGAAAAAGATTGACGGGGAGTTGATGTTTGGACTCCGAGCTGAGGGGGAGTTGAGTGTAGACCAGACCAGGAGAAGGTCGTGATCTGATAAAGTGAAGAATTGTGACGGAGTTTGGAAGATAACTCCGCACTGTGGGTTCCAGGGATAGTGAGTGGAATTCGAGACCCATAGTGGGTTACTTTGAGTCGGGCCTAGAGAGAGGCTAGTATACCTGTCGTGTGGGACGAGATTTTAGTAGCCTTGAGAGGCAGTGTTATTCGACGTGTTCCATTGGGATGGAGATATATTCTTAGAGAATTATTGTTCCTGGATGTATATGTTACATGTGTCTGTGTTAATTCAGAATTAAAGGAATATTATGTGCGCAAATTAACGCTTGTTCACTGACTGGTGTTTGGTGGTGATGCATCTTGATTAATCTGTTGTTCAACATCACATTGTTACAAGGACATACCCTAGACACAACCATAGCCACTCTATCTGTCACTTAGTCAACATTCACTTTGTGTCAATCTGTTATCTTTGAGCTGTTTCTTTGTTAACGTTTAGTTGTTTCCTTGTATTCTTTGAGTTGTTTCTTTCTTATCTTTGAGCTGTTTATTTGTAATTTTGAGCTGTTTCTTTGTAACTTTGAGCTGTTTCTTGGTTTCCTTTGAGCTTTTTCTTTGCTTCGTTTGAGCCTTTTCTTTGTTTTCTTTGTGCTGTTTCTTTGTGTTCTTTGAGCTATTTCTTTGTAAATTTGAGATGTTTCTGTGTAACTTTGAGCTGTTTCTTTGTAACTTTGAGCTGTTTCTTTAACTTTGAGCTGCCTCTTTGTTTCCTTTGAGCTGTTTCCTTGTTATCTTCAAACTTTTTCTTTGTTATCTAATTCAGTATTTCCCTGTCATCATCTGCAGAAGGATTCATGTGTCCACCACCTGTCACACAATGTTTGCTGTTGTTATCTGTATCTGTAGTTGTCATGTTTATGTGGCTGATACCTTTGATTCCTGCTTGACACAACATGCAGGGGGTGGATACCAGGAATAAATCATGTGCAATACGACCAGTGTTGACCTTTGACATTATCACCGCCACCATTGTCATTGTCATCACTATCATTCTCATTATCACAATGAAATTACCACAATCACAGTATCATAATCTACACTTGGTTCACCCCCAACATCATCCCTCACCTCCATCGTACAATTGTGAGTATGAATACCATCCCTGTTTAGTTCTAACATGTATCATTATGCAGTGATGTGTTGCCACCTGCCAGTTAAGCAACATAAAATCAGTTTCACCCGCTGGGATTCTGAAAAGTAGCTCATTGTGTTCATTTTCTTTTCATTGTTCTCATTCTTTTGCCATCTTTCCATCCTTCGCATTCAGTTATTATGCCTTAATGTAATCACTATAGTGATTTCCCCCATGTTGCCTTTTGTGTATGTGTTTGCTGATGAAGGCTAGTCGCCACATCGTCTCATGTTGTCCATAATTATGTTCAGGTAAAGCTGCATCACTGCGTGTTATATTATACTGTTTACATTTCCACAGCCTTACCACGGTTCCACTAATTGCATCCTTCCCTGCCAGTTGAAGAAGGTTTAAGGCTCAATTTAATTGCACTGCATTGTACCCTATCTGGCTGGGTCTCTCCCTGCGGAGCTACAAGCATCGCTCACAGCCCAAACTCCTCACCTCTAGTCACAATACCTGGGCTTCTCCCGGTACAAGGCACTCCTGATCTGAACCACGCAGTCTGAAACTGAACTTATGATCTTCAGAGGACATGACAGACCTGCCAAAAGTGGTCGTCCATGAATTTATTTGACTTCGTGAGCTTTTGGAGCCATAGTCGCATAGTGACTAGCGTATGTGCCTGCCAGGACAATGGTGTGGGTTCAATCTTCTGCGCAGTTACAGAATTGTTTGCTCAGACCAGTGCAGCTATGGGTTTGACTCGGCTTCACAAAGTTGCCAGAAGTGTCTGGGAAAGAAGGTGAGGTAGAAGACTTACCAAGCCACTCACAATGCTATGGCCTAGAAAATATGAAGGCCTCACCCTTCACACTCCAAGCCTTCACACAATGTCTCATTCATTTGTTCATTCGTTCATTCATTCATTCATTCATTCATTCATTCATTCATTCATTCGTTCATTCAGTAGTATGTCCTGTGCAGAAGGTCCCATAACAACCTTCCGGAAACCTCTCAGTCATATACAAGATGTCCTGCCTCTGAAACACCCATCTGGAGATTATCTGCTACATCCTGTACCATCTTCTCTTTGGCCTTGCTCTTCCTCTCTTCCCGGGCATATGTCCCTCTATTATTGTTCTCTCCAAACTTTCGTGACGTTTCAAGTGACCAAAATATTTCAGTTTCCTTTGTTTTATGGTCTTCAGTAGCCAACCATCTTCAATATTCAGATCTTGAAGTATGGATGCATTTGTTCTTTTCTTTATCCAAGATATTCTTAGAGCTCGTCTATAACATTTATATTCAAAGGCATTTATATGCTGTTAAGCTTGTTTAGTAAGTGTCCAGGTCTCACAGGCGTATGTTGCAATGGGAAAGATGCATGCTCTTAAAAATCTAACTTTTGTAGGTCTATCTGACTCACACCACAATTTATTCAATTAGTTTAGTTTTTGAAGAGCAATGGATATTTCTCTTTTAATTTCTTTCATTGTGTCAACATTGTTAGTAATTAATGACCCAAAATATTCAAAATTTTCCACCACCTCCAATTTTTCCTCATTAATCTATAATTCTTTCTCCATATTAGTTTTCTCTGTTCGCATTATCTTTGTTTTTGTTATGTTAAGATATAAGTTGTGATTTTCACTATTCTTTTGGATGAAGGTTATTAGTTTTTCTATACTGTTTTCAAGGCCATACATCTGTTTTTCTGATGTGGATAGCAATACTGTATCATCAGAACACGAATCTCTGGTATTTCATGACCACCAATATTTAGGGCATCATATTGCTCCTTGGTTATACCATCTCTGACATTTCTCATTATATTTTCGGCATACAGCCCTGACGGACTCCTTGCTTGATGTCAGACCAATGTTATATCTTGCATCTATTCTAACCGCTGCTTGTTGGTCTAGATAAAGCATTTTTATGATTTGTATTACACATGATGGAAAGCCCATAGTCCTCATGATTTCCCAAAGTTCCTGATGTTGTACACAGTCAAATGATTTTGAATAATCCACAAAACATTAGAATAGGTTTACATTAAATTCTCTGCACTTCTCTATTATTAAACACATGTTGAGAATGTGATCTCTTGTTCCTCTTTCTTGTCTAAATCCAGCTTGAACCATGTTAATCTCTTCTTCCATTTTCTTACGAAGTCTTCCCATTATAATGTTTAGTAAAATTTTACTTGCATGATTGATCAGGGCAACAGTTCTATAGTTGGTGCATAATCTAATAGTTCAACTGGTATCTCATCACATCCAGGTGATTTACTATTCTTCAGGTTATTTATTGCCCTTACAAGTTCATCTAATGAAGGTTCAGGTTCTGTCTCTGCTGTCATTGGTTCATGTATATTATTCATATCCTCACAGTCATTCATATCATACATTCCTGCCATCTTTCTAGAATTTGTCTAGATTCTGTTCAGGTATTTCCCAACTTGTCACAGATAACATTTAAATTGAGGTTGAACATTTCTTGTCAATAACTTTATTTCTTTGAACATTTTGTAATCTCTTCCATTCTTATTATATTGCTCTATTTTAATACAACAATCTTGTATATATTGGTTTTTGTCCTCTCTTGTGTTCTTTCTTATTTCTCTTGTTAAAGATTTATACTTCATCCTGATATTATTGATTTCTCCTCCTTTCTGTTTCAGTTCCCTTTGTTGGTTTATTAATTATAACGTATCTGTTGTAATCCACGGGTTATGGAACTTATTCTTAATTGGAATTAGATCCTTGGCTGCTGTTATCAAGATATCTCTAGCTTGTTCTGCCAATACATAAGGTGTTGGTTAGTTAGTTAGTCGACAGATCATCCTCATTGCACATCAAACCATTCAGTCCATAAGTGCTCAGATCCCGTCCTCAGCAAATCCCACAGCATTTAGCAGCTCACGACACCAGTTCTGTGTTGGTTTATTAATCTTCTTTGGCTTCTTTCATTTCCTCTTGTATTACACAAGATCCCAAAACGATTTTTCACTTCTACGTTGCATGCATCCAGTATTTTTGTAAGGTCAAAAGAAGTGGCCTTGGTCCTCGTGTAAGCTTTTTGAGTTTTACTTTCACATCAGCTTCTAATAACTGATGATCTGTATCACAATCTGCACTTCGTAGGGTTTTTGCTGATGTTATGCTTGATCTCCATCTTTGTATGAAAATATAATCTATCTGATTTTTTGGTAGTACTGTCTGGGGACTTCCACGTGAAGAGTCTTCTTGGGTCTTGAATGTTGTTTAAAAAGTGTGTTGGCTATAGGTAACTCATTTTCTGTGCAAAATTCAATTTATTTGTCACCTGCATCATTTCTGTTTACCAATCCAAATTTTCCTAAAATGTGTCTCTCATGTTCAGCTCTTCCTGTACCCACTATTGCATTAGAATCTCCCTTTATTATTGTTATGTCATTATGACCAATCTTATCTAGGGCTGGATACCATACTGATGAACAAAAAAGCAAACACCTCACTCCACAAGAAAGCAAACACATTTCACATGAAAGCAAACATCACACTCCACATGCCTATTCATAGATTGATGTTGTGTACAAAGACGGATAATTGTATCTAGAAATATTGATCCCATGATACAACAAAATAGACAATAACAAGGACACATAGACTTTATTGTTTTAATAAGCTCCAGTTTTGGAAACAAAACAAAAATTGTCAATGACAAATTAAATCATTACAATAATAATAATAATTGTCAGATGGAGATAAAGATGAGAAAGAAGAGAAGTTGGAAAAATATACCAACAACTTGAAATTAAATATTTCTATATTTTCAGTCAATTATGCCGTTATCTCCTCACATTTGCTGTTATATGACCTCAGGAAGTAAAATTTCCAGCAGATAAAAGTTAAACTATCATGACATATATATCATTGTGGGTGTAGCAAGGAGAGGGGCACTGTGGGTGTAGCAAGGAGAGGGGCACTGTGGGTGTAGCAAGGAGAGGGGCACTGTGGGTGTAGCAAGGAGAGGGGCATTGTGAGTGTATCAAGGAGGCGATTAGAAAAGCAGAGGATGAACTGCTTCATCATAGACACATTTGCCAGGGAAAACCAATCACAATGCCAAAAAATGTATGATGTTCAATGAAGAAACATAATTAAACCTGGTATAAAACACATACTGTGCTGCAGGTTAAAATAATTAGCCAGATTTCTGTATTATTCTCAGGCCAAATGTAACAGAAGTAAAGACGCATCATGCGCTGTTTGGTACACATGCACAACTGCTGGTCACACATGGTGTGGTGTGTTAAATGTCATCTACCTTAGAGCAGGCACCATGCAGTGTGCTGGCTAACACCTTTGTTCCATCTTTAGTAGACGGACTAGGAGAAGTGTCATCAGCAGAGTTGATTCAGAACACTGTTGGCCCGAGATCTGTGCAGCTGCATGCTCGCCCAGCCATCTGGCAGGGCACATGATAATGATGACTCCAACAGATATAAATCTGCTTGCTCGTGATATGAACCCGGATTTCTCTACTACACGGCTAGCATTATAGCCACTCGGCCACTGGCTCTATAGTTAACCAGAATAGCACCTTAAAATATCAAAAGACATACATTGAGAGGTGTTGAATGGCACTCACAGAAGTACAGGATGAAAGCAGAGTTAAGAGAACACACTAGACAATATACACGTTGAATACTGCAGGCTTACTGGGATTTAACCCTGTTTCCTCCAGATAACGACAGAGCCTCGCTGAGAAAACAATTGTACTTTGAAGCACAACCAGCTGGACATCCTAGGGTGTGTCTATAAAATTCAATTTTTATATTGTCGACTTCATCCTCTTCTTCATCTTCTTCTTTCTTTATTTTCAGGTGTTTATATAAATAAATGCAAAGGAAACAGCAGTCAAATCGAGCTTAATGACATCTCCGTGGTTTTCTTCTTTCCCCCCCAGACAGAAAAATCCATCACCTAACTGAGGATTCGTATCTGAGTCTCCCGAAATGGAGCCTGGTGTTCTAGCCACTTGGCTAGCTGAAGAGAAAGTCATTTTTAATTACAACAACAGCAAGACATGGTCAGGCCATTTCACAGTTTTCAATCTGACAATATACATTAATAAAACAGACTAGCAATTCAAATGTAGATTAACAATTGAAAATATAACTAATAATGTGAATTAACAATTAATTTTTAAAAATGAATAATATAATCAGATAGTAAAAAGTAACAGTAAATAAGAAATGGTGGAAATATTCAAATAAATTGTCCCTGTTCTGGTAATATAACTAATAATTTAAATTTAACAATTAATTTGAAATCTGAATAATGTAATTTAACAGTTATCAATATAAATTGAAGATTAACCATAAAAACGAACACAGGAGTTTATTATAGTTCATAAAAATTTATGGTTAACAATATATAGTAACAACAATTTAGAAGTATAACACTTCTAGGGAACAATATTGTCAACTCAAGATTATATTATGTGACCCACATAGGAAGTTCTTGACCCACATAGGAAGTTCTTGACCCACATAGGAAGTTCTTGACCCACATCGGAAGTTCATGACCCACATATCATGTTCGTGACCCACTTTTGCCACGGCAGACCCAGAAACAAATGGAGCACTCTTGATGAACCCCAAACACGTGACACATGTGGGTCACAGAGGCGTGCTTCTGTATTTCTTGGTTAAACGGAATATAAGATTTGACCCTCAGAATACGTGACTTCTGTCTTACCAGCTCTTGTATTTTCCTGCAAGCACACGTATCTTATATTTCTGGTTTTGTATTAATTGTAAATCAAACATCTCCCGCAGACTTCCTCACTGTTTTCGAATGTTATACATTTCTTGTTTCTCCTTTCATTTATTAGTATTGGAGCTATTATGGCATAATGGCTAGTGCACTTGCCTCCCATGACGGGTATAGGTTCAGATCCCAGCAATTGTCGTCGACCTAACTTCATAAAACTGGACACAGATAATTTTCAGAAATTTCTAAGAATTGTCTGAGAAAGAAAGTTGGTGAGGAAGGAAACTGACCACCTTATCTCATGCGAGGGTCTAGAATGTGAGCAGGCATCACACTTTATACTCAGACGGCACATTTTGCCATGGGTGATTTCTTGATTAGTTTCGATTTCACCATTACCCCTACCCTGTTCAACCTCAGGGAGAAGTTATAGTAGGGTCCATCACCGGCTCAGAATGATTGTCCTGTGACTAGACAGCCACCAAAGCAGTTGAATATGGTTTTACCCTCACAGTCCTATCAATCCGAAGGTGATTGTTGTCCACATAGGGTAATGGACTGTTGATTTCTGTGTGAGTTCCATTTATACCTGCGGACTTTGCCAGGCACAGTTAGTGAGTTTACACTGGCCATTTGGGCCAGGATCTCACACACATCGTTGTTGTTGTTTGATTGTGTATCTTATTCTTCAACTGCGGGGAGCATAACATCCATTGTAGTGCATAGATACATTTTGTAGTGACTTTTGCCACACTGGTATTTCTTCTGTTCCTCTGCTTCTGTTTCTCGTCCTCCATTTACTCAAGTGAATTGTTAGAGGAAGCTGTAAAGATCTTTTATGTGCCCTTTCTAATGCTCTTTGTGAGTTGGTATTAATTTCCCTAAGGCTGTTATTGATACCATCACTCCCTCTTAACGTGGTCTTCCGCTCCATCTGTATCCATTATATTTCTTCAATGTGCTGCTGTGCTTACTACTGAGAATTATGGGTAATCATGCAGCTCTTTAACTCAGCAACAATGCTTTCAGGAAGAAACAAAACGAGATACCAGTATGTTATAAGTCAATCCAGATACCAGTATGTATTAAGTAAAACGTAAAGGACGCTATTACAGGCCCCGGGGTGTATTGGGTGTACGGTGTTATCCCTACATTTTAATTAATATTCCGATCTGCACTCTGTGGGTAACCTGTTATAAACCACGCCTTCAGTATGCACTTCCCAGAAGCAAACTTTATTAAAGGACAGAAAGCAACATAAAGACAAAGAAAGCAATGTACAGACAAACATGTGAAATCGTCAGCAATAAATTAAAACATGATCCAAATGTACACATAGATAGATACATATGTACATACTCTGTAGTAAACTATACAGATATTGAAATATTGCACGAGTCCAGCCATCAGGTTTAGGTTTTACACTTTATGTACACTAGTTACTGGTACGTCCGGTGTGTTACAGTCACACAATCCTGTGATATGAAAACATTATTCTAACAATATGTAACAAAGCGATGTAAGGTTCTGAAGAAAATTGAATGCATCTTGTCTATTTAACCTACATCTCTTCTTCTGATTGGAGCCCTAGACAAACTCTAAACAATTAGTGGCCTAATTGTCAAAAATCACAACCTACATCAAAAACTTTTAATTTGCTTAAAAAGTTGTATGTCCTTTCACTTGACACATTTTACATTCAGTTGTTTGCCAGTGATTTATGAACAGCCAGGCGCTAATACCATTGAAAGATCAGCGCAAAGAGGTCTGCATTCAGAATTTTCGACGGCTGACTTCAAACTCCTAGTTACGCCATTCAGTAAATGAAGACAATGTTTGTTCTAACAATTAATATGCAGTATTTTCTTTTAATTCAGGAATTGAGCTACAAAACTTGTTATGCAAAGGAAATTCCCATTGAACAGTTTAACTTCAGCATTCTATCGTTTCCCACACCATATTGAATTAATATAGTCATTTATATGCGTACATGAAAAAGTCTATCTTAGTATAATAAGACCATATTCAAATAAGTGAAACTAATTACACATGACATCAGAGATAAAATACAATGGAATTTAACAACAACCCAAAAAAAAAAACATGCATCATTTATATGTCGTATTATAGAAATAGAAATGGTGGTTGTGTGTCCTGGCGTGAATGATAACTGCAAGCACCATTGTTTCATGTAGGTTGTTTAATATTTAATGAAATGTGTAATTGTATGACATGGTGAGATTAGTAACTGCACGAATTATAGTGTAATTCATGTTGTGTTATAGAAATGAAATGTGTAGTCATGTGACATCGTGTGACTGGTAACTGCAAGAATTATAGTGTCATTCATGGTGTGTTATAGAGATGAAATGTGTAGTCATGTGACATGGTGTGACTGGTATCTGTAAGAATTATAGTGTCATTTATGTTATGTTATGTTATGTTATATTAATGAAATGTGTAGTTGTGTGACATGTGACTGGTAACTGCAATAATTATAGTGTCATTTGTGTTGTGTTATAGAAATGAAATGTGTAATTGTGTGACATGGATTGGTAACAAGAACAATTATAGCATCATATATTTACAACAGATAACAGGCAGGGTTATCTCTCACACGATACCATACTCTTTCTCCGGCAGATGAGACTATTACACACTGTGATATTCCTCACTCTGTTTCTCCTTGGTACTACTGCAGATAGACCTCTCACACTCTTCCTCCTCTGTGTCACAGATACTCGTAAGTCCTTCACCTTGTGTTTCTCATGAGATTTTATTGTATAGCTGTCCCGTTCACTTTGTTTTTCAGAGTATACTATTGCACTTTTTCAACTTTTTGGGGGGGATCATAGTATATTATTGTACAAAGCATTATTTGCACTCTACTTTTCATAGTAAACTATTGCACATAGATCTACCTGATTGCTTCCCCAAGATACTATTGCACGCAGAGCTCCCTCACTGTCTCCCCAAAGTTACTATTGCACATATATCTCCCACACTGTGACCCTCGATGTACTATTGCACATAGATCTCGCCGATTTCTTCTCCCAAGGTACTATACCACATGTATCTCCCTCACGGTGTTATTGCACATGTATCTCCCTCACGGTGTTATTGCACATGTATCTCCCTCACTGTTTCCCTCACATGTATTACATAATATACAGTTACACGCTCCCATCGGTGATCTGTTGTTATGGGACACTGTTTCTATCATGATACTGTTGGGCTCTTTAATGCATCATATAGCCATACTAGTATGCTTACACACTTGCTTACATGCGGTAGCATTGCACAAGTACTTCACACATTTAATTATTATGTAACACCCAAGTAATCTGGAACATTCGTAAACAGGTGGATGTTACAGCAATCTTTAAACAGTCATAATATCCGACAGAAGATGCCTTGTGGAGATTAAAATAAAATTTCCAGTAAAAAAAAAACAATAGACTTTCGCAAGATGGAACACTTACTAACCAATAAAATTATATCAATTACAGTGAGAAGAAATGTGTTAAAATGGTATAGAGAACCCATAGCGTTGAATGTTTGTGAGATATGCATAATAAGCAGACAAGCTGAGGAACATCTACTGGCAGTAGAAATGTGGTTTCTGTGAAAAATGCAAAGAATGCCAGGGACGCTCAGAAAAATAGATCAGACAGTCTTTCCGGAAACACATAACACATGTAAATTTTGATGTGAGAAAGAACAGATTTTATATTCAAAGGGTCACAAATTGGGCACGCAGGCCCGTCTTATATTCGGAGAAAGCTGACGTAGTTGACAGTCCAGATGTTTGGGCGCACATTATGATGAGACATAAACAAATTTGGTGGAGAAGGAGGAAGAGGCCAATAAAGAGATAAATCCATGGATTTCTTGGTCACATGGTGTAATGGAGACAAGAACACAAACCTGATCTAAGGCTATGGTGATCGTGTGAGATGACGAACCTTTACAACCTGCGTTTATCAACATGCATATGATGATGATGGTTATAATGGTGATGATACTAATGATGGTGATGGTTATAATGATCGTGATTATAATGATGATGATTGTTATCTTCTTCTTCTTCGTTCATCCGGAGTTTTTTTTTTCGGATGTGATTGCGTTGTGCCTGTTTACAGCAGAGCTGCGTTCTTGCGCCGTTAGGCCGACACATCCGACTTCTGCGGGTGATGATGGTTATAATGATGGTGATTATAATGATGATGATAGTTATAATAATTATGTTGATGATTATAATGATGATGACGATGATTATACTGATGATGATGATGTAATTATTGCAAAAATTGAAGTTGATATTGCACATTTCCGGCCGTGGCGCCAATGTTACATACATTGTTAAATTGGCGTATGTACACATATAATCAATGGCATTGTTGAACGTGTTCTATACAGGCAGACATACAGACACACACTCATACAGACATAGGCTGGGACTCATACAGACACACAGACATAGACTGGAACATGTGGGTTTGTGGGCAACGGCAGAGTTGATAGGCTGACTGGTAGTGCCTGGATATCAGAGGGTTAACTAATGGATTTAGCTGGTACAAATAGGTCTGTAAATAGGTGGGCAGACAGACAGATAAACCGAGAAGGTCTGTAAATAGACGGAGACGCAGGTACATAGATATTACAAACATGTCTGTAAATAGGTGGGTAGGCAGATATACACATTAGACAGACAGACTGACAGGTCTTTAAATTAGTGGGTAGGCAGATAGATAGATTAGACAGACAGACATACCGACAGACAGACAGACGGACTGACGGACGGAAATATAAGTTTGTAAATAAATATGCAGATGTGTAACTACCTAGATAGTTTACATTGGTCTGAAAATATATTGGTAGACAGACAGACAGATAGATAGACATATAGGTACGTAAATAAATGGGTAGACAGGTAAATAAATAGACAGTACATACAGGTTTGTAAATAGATGTGTAGAAAGATAAATAGACAGACGTGCAGTAGAGATAGGTTTGTAAATAGATTGTTATGCAGGTAATCAGACACATAAATTGCCAGGTGGAGTTGATGGGAACAAGAACGGGAAAGAAGACCAACTGGCAACATCTAGTGCGCAAATCACGTACACACAATACACACGACTACACACAGCTTCAAAGACAAAATACATCAATAAATACACGTATACACTGCAAAACTCCAACATAAATGTATGTTACAAGTGACTAGAAATAACTCATCGCCGTATGTACAACAGATTGACAGCACCTGAATGAATGTGACAGTCAGACAGTCATATATGTACTGTCTGCCATTTGAGGCTAGTACTGTCCAGTGACCGGCTGTCAATACAGACAGGTGAGTCGGGTAAATGCAGGTAGGTTCCCAGAAAACGGGTATGACTAGGGCATCTCATCCAGTGTACATTGTTAAAGACAAAAATACGCTCAATAAAAAGTAACATTGCACGAATTATTTACATTACCTGTTTGTTGACATCACTGTTTATTTTAAACACACAAGCAATAAACAATATCTTTTTTATGGCTTGTGTGGTTAAATTCACTAAGGGAATATGTTTAAAAAAATAATTGTTGATGTTTATTTTTGTGGCCAGTTTTGTGACTTTCAACTCTTTTTTTTTTTTTTGACTTATTATCGGGACATACAATACTTACTTTTCTGTCAGGTTGTGGTGTGTGCGCGTGCGTGCGTGCGTGTGTATGTATGTTTGTACGTGCGTGCGCGCGCGCGCGCGTGCGTGCGTGCGTGTGTGTGTGTGTTTTAGTTAATGCCGGTTCTTTTAGTTTAATTTGAGATGAAGATTGATATTATGTAACTGATATTGAAAATCTGAATGAAGAACTGCTGTATTGACTTTGAAAAATGGAAAAAAAGTACTGCTTCTACGTGGTGTGGTTATATCGATGCTGTTTGAGAGCTTACGGCGGAGGAGGCTGCCTACAGGCGTTCTGCTCTTAAAAAATACGTACCAGTCCCCAACATGGCGGATAGGCATTTGAACGGTTAAGGCTTCTGGAGTGTTTATGCTTGTGGCTACGGTTTGCATTTGCATTTTACTCATGTTGGACTGGTAGTACATGGTTCCCTCGCCCTGCAACTGAGTGAGTGCGAGGCACAACACTATGAGTTGTGAAATTTGTGTGGAATGCTTCTTCTTCTTCTTCTTCTTCTTCTTCTTCTTCTTCTTCTTCTTCTTCTTCTTCTTCTTCTTCTTCTTCTTCTTCTTCTTCTTCTTCTTCTTCTTCTTCTTCTTCTTCTTCTTCTTCTGCTTCTGCTGCTGCTGCTTCGATCAAAGTTTGCCGTGCACGGTGCACACCTTCCATTGTAGTGTGTAGATGTCCGCTTTCTAGTTCCGTGCCACTTTCAATGGTTGAGATTTATTCTTTGGATTCCCCCTTCCATCAATCACTCAACCAGTTGCCGTCTCCCCAATGAAGGTTGGCCACGATGGATCTTCAACGCTGTCTGTCTCTCGCCTTGATTGTACATTCTGTTCTGTTCGTCCATCTCTTGATGTTATTTTCTCACTTGTATAGTTGTCTACCTCTTGCTTGCTTGCCTTCAGACTTACCATCCAGTATGGTTTTTATAAGAGTATTATGTCTTTTAATGTGCCGAGATATTTCACTCGCATCTATTTTAAATGTCTTTTATCAACTCTGTTTCATTTCCAGTTGTTCTAGAATCTCTGTATTTGATTGTTTTTGTTTCCACGAAATACGAATATTCTTCTGTATATCCTCCACATCTCCAGGGTTTCTATAATTAAATAACACATGTGGTTACTGTAGTTGTGGGATGTAGTATGTAGGTTGATGGTGTGAAATGGTGGAAACGGCAAACAAAAGTAACCGTTGCAGATAGCTTCCTCGTGTTGGACAATGACACGATCGGATGTGTTTCCTTGCAAGCCTGTCGCCATGGAGATTTGTAGCTCTCGGCCCACGACAAGTTTCGCCATATGCTAATGGTGCCCCCCCCCCACCCCACGGGAAGGACAACAGACATTTAACAACGAAAGTGCGCACACAGCAGCACGATGGCTAATTGTAAGCTTTTTTGTGGGCGGCGGGAGAAGGGAGGTGGGATACGAGACACAAAAATCAATACCAGAAACACCAGATGTTACATGGGCGACCGTGTTGATGTAAAATGTGGCCATCTTATGTAGGCGTCACTGTTGTGTGGGTCTCAGGTTCTCAACACGGGCCAGGAGTCACTAATGGGGGATGTGTTATTTCTAGAGGGTCGGGGGGGGGGGGGGGGGTTGGACATGGCGATTTAAATATACGACATACGCTAACATTGGGTGTGTGCTACCATACGTTTTTGTATGTTTTATATGTATGGTTGATATGATATATACATTCTCTGTGACGAAATGGTTGTGGACGCAATTTGCATTCCCGTATACCGCGCTCGAAACACATCTGCGGGCGATTTGGCAGCAGACCGCGTTGCATTGATGTCCATATAATGGGAGGAGAACCAGTCGTTCAGAGAGCAAGGGCAGACTACTGAACGTAAAACTTGCCCAGGAATTATAAACAGTCACAAAAATGCTGGTGTTGACTACAACAAGTACAACGTACTGTAACGGATATGCAACTATCTGATCCGTGTTTAAGTCTGTTCTACCCTTAAATCTTGTCTATGTTTATGTCTGCTATATATGTATGTCTGCTATACTTTTATGTCTGCTATACGTGTATGTCTGCTATACTTTTATGTCTGCTATACTTTTATGTCTGCTATACTTTTATGTCTGCTATACTTTTATGTCTGCTATACGTGTATGTCTGCTATACTTTTATGTCTGCTATACTTTTATGTCTGCTATACTTTTATGTCTGCTATACTTTTATGTCTGCTATACGTGTATGTCTGCTATACGTTTATGCCTGCTATACTTTTATGTCTGCTATACTTTTATGTCTGATATACGTGTATGTCTGCTATACTTTTATGTCTGCTATACGTGTATGTCTGCTATACTTTTATGTCTGCTATACGTGTATGTCTGCTATACTTTTATGTCTGCTATACGTGTATGTCTGCTATACTTTATGTCTGCTATACGTGTATGTCTGCTATACTTTTATGTCTGCCATACGTTTATGCCTGCTATACTTTTATGTCTGCTATACTTTTATGTCTGCTATACTTTTATGTCTGCCATACGTTTATGCCTGCTATACTTTTATGTCTGCTATATGTGTATGTCTGCTATACGTTTATGTCTGCTATACTTTTATGTCTGCTATATGCTTATGTCTGCTATACTTTTATGTCTGCTATACTTTTTGTGTCTGCTATACATGTATGTCTGCTATACTTTTATGTCTGCCATACGTTTATGTCTGCCATACGTTTATGTCTGCTATACTTTTATGTCTGCTATATGTGTATGTCTGCTATACGTTTATGTCTGCTATACTTTAATGTCTGCTATACTTTTATGTCTGCTATACTTTTATGTCTGCTATACGTGTATGTCTGCTATACTTTTATGTCTGCTATACGTGTATGTCTGCTATACTTTTATGTCTGCTATACGTGTATGTCTGCTATACTTTTATGTCTGCTATACTTTTATGTCTGCTATACTTTTATGTCTGCTATACTTTTATGTCTGCTATACGTGTATGTCTGCTATACTTTTATGTCTGCCATACGTTTATGTCTGCTATACTTTTATGTCTGCTATACTTTTATGTCTGCTATACTTTTATGTCTGCCATACGTTTATGCCTGCTATACTTTTATGTCTGCTATACTTTTATGTCTGATATACGTGTATGTCTGCTATACTTTTATGTCTGCTATACGTGTATGTCTGCTATACTTTTATGTCTGCTATACGTGTATGTCTGCTATACTTTTATGTCTGCTATACGTGTATGTCTGCTATACTTTTATGTCTGCTATACGTGTATGTCTGCTATACTTTTATGTCTGCCATACGTTTATGCCTGCTATACTTTTATGTCTGCTATACTTTTATGTCTGCTATACTTTTATGTCTGCTATACTTTTATGTCTGCCATACGTTTATGCCTGCTATACTTTTATGTCTGCTATATGTGTATGTCTGCTATACGTTTATGTCTGCTATACTTTTATGTCTGCTATATGCTTATGTCTGCTATACTTTTATGTCTGCTATACTTTTTGTGTCTGCTATACGTGTATGTCTGCTATACTTTTATGTCTGCCATACGTTTATGTCTGCCATACGTTTATGTCTGCTATACTTTTATGTCTGCTATATGTGTATGTCTGCTATACGTTTATGTTTGCTATACTTTAATGTCTGCTATACTTTTATGTCTGCTATACTTTTATGTCTGCTATATTTTTATGTCTGCTATAGTTTATGTCTGCTATACGTCTATGTCTGCTCTACGGTTATGGCTTTAAGAAAATATTGACTGTCGCGTCAACGAGCTCGACACAAATTGGCAACAAGTAACAGAGTGGGCTCAGACCAATACAACACGACCAGAATAATGTATTGATTGGTAGCCTAGTTTGTGTAGTGATTAGCTGGTTCTTCGACCAACATAATTGTTCTGGTTCGAGACCCAGGGGTGACGAAGTTGAATAGTTTATCCATGTGGCTGGTGCATCTACCCAGTCTCATAACAACGCGCACACCAGATTTGTTTCTTGGAAAGTTTTGATTGCCGGTGTACTACGAGCCACATAGCTATAGTGTATAACTGACCGCTGGTTAATAGCCACGTGGTTCTCGTGTGTGTCTGTCGATATATTAGTAGCCACTTGATTCTCGTGTGTGACTGTCGATGTACCAATAGCCAGAAATCCTAGTGTATTGTTTGGACAAATACACAGTGGGTCTTAAACATAAACCTGTTGTGTAAATGGGCTTATTTTATGGTGCTTTACTTTCCTTAACTTTTAGGGTATTGATTAGCACTCATAAAAACACACTGGATGAAGAGGACCAATCCTACTATCTACGTGTAGACTGTACATGTTGGAGAATAAAATGTAATTCTATTCATAGAATAAAATATAAAATACATAGGTTACTTGTTAGTAAGTAACATCATCAAATATGTATGTCCATATATACATAGAATAAACATCTGATACGTATGTACACATATTCATAGAATAAAATGTCAGAGATGTATGGATACATGTTCTTAAAATAAAACATAAAACATATGGTTGTAGGCCCAAATGGTTATAGGATGTACCATCAAAGTTATGTATACACATGAGTAGTAAGTAAGGCCGATATTATTTGAGGTGCCACTCCTCAGTAATCGATAGGATTTTTCCTTATATAAGCTTTGTAAGCTGACCCCGCTTAGGTACGAATGACGTCATAAACTGACTCCTCAAAAATCAATGACTAAAGGAGGAAGATAACTATCTATCAACTACGCCTTGCAGTGCAGGACACTAAACCACGCCTAACAGAATAATACGATCTACCTGCCAACAAAACAATTGATTGTTCATATACTAGTTATCTTCCTCCTTTAGTTATTGATTTTTGAGTAGCCAATTTATGACGTCATCGTTACATAAGGAAAGTAATCTTACAAAGCTTATGTAAATGAAAATCCTATAGATATTTGAGCAGCTCCACAAATAATATCAGTAATGCACATTACTTACTACTCACATGTCCATAGATTAAAATATCATGTATATATATATATATATATATATATATATATATATATATATATATATATATATATATATATATATATATATATATATATATATATATATATATATATATATACTACACACACATGTTCACAAAACGACACCTTAAACATGCATGTACTTACACAATGGCAGTGAAATGGTGGTTATTTATGAGCTGTTCACAATAAACATGCACTGACATAAGTTAATGAGTTCATTTACAAAACAAAACTACACAAAGCACGCACAAATTTTTATAAATAAGTAATCAGGTGGCACATAGTCTGTAGGGTGCTTCTGTTTAGTCATGTATGTGGAGAGATATTGCGTTTAGGATGTGTCTGTTTAGCCACATATATCGTGTGTAGTGTGCTTCTGTTTGTCACATATATAATGTTTAGGATAATTGGTTTATAGCATATTTAGTGTATAGAGTGCTTCTGTTTAATCACATATATAGTGACTTTTGTGTCTCTGTTTAATCACATATATAGTGACTTTTGTGTCTCTGTTTAATCACAAATATAATGTGTTATTGTGCCTCATACGTGTTTAGTCACACATGTAGTGAGTAAAATACCTTTATTTAGTCACACATATTGTGCATAAATTGTCAATTGTCACTGTTAAGTTACAAGTGTGTGTGGTGTTCTTCTGTTTAGTCACAAGAATCTTACTGAGTAGATTCTCTGTTGTTTCAACTGTATGCACATATTTCTGATTATTTGAACTTTGAACTGCTTATCCTTGGCACTCTTTGCGTCAGTGCCATGCAAATCTGATTTTTTCCCCCCATTTAATCCATAGATTCAACATCTATTTGCGTGGCTTCTTACGTTAATTTCACCTAACAATTTCTGTGTTTATTTCATTTTCATCTAATTTGTTTTTTGCTTGCTTCATTTTCAGCTAATCTGTTTGTTTCTTGCTTCACTTTCACCTAATTCTTTCTAACACATTCCGCCGGATTTTCACCATTTTGATTCCAAATACGTATGATGACTTTCATTCCAGCGTGCGGCCCCCCCCCCCCCCCACTTTCCAGTTGAATGCAAAACTAACCGGCAACTTGAACGATGATCTTGGCGTTGCTGTAAAGCACCCCAGACATGTCCATGTGTGGAGAAAGGACATCCCCAAAACGTGGTCATGTGGCTTGTGTCTGTGCGAGTGAGAGGATGCTCCAGGTCTACCCTCGTACAGTACCTGTCTTCCAAGTTATTACAGGAGTATTGGATACTGTCCATTCTCAGCGATGTAAGGTTTCTGAAATGATACAAATGTGAATGTAACTGAAAGGTAGGCAGGTAACTGAGAGGTAGGTAGTTGACTGAGAGGTAGGTAGATAACTGAGAGGTAGGTAGATAACTGAGAGGTAGGGTGGTGACCGAGAGGTAGGCTGGTAACTGAGAGATAGGTAGGTAATTGAGAGGTAGGCAGGTAACTGAGAGGGAGGTAACTGAGAGGTAGGCAGGTAACTGAGAGGTAGGCAGGTAACTGAGAGGTAGACAGGTAACTGAGAGGTAGGCAGGTAACTGAGAGGTAGGCAGGTAACTGAGAGGTAGGCAGGTAACTGAGAAGTAGGTAACTGATAGGTAAGTAGGTAACTGAGAGGTAAGTAGGTATAAGTAGGATTGTGTACCATGTTTGGTCCAGATTTACTATTTGTTTCACGCTGAGTCAGTTAACAAATAAACCCCAGCTCTACGTGGGATCGAACTCTGACCACTAGTTTGATACGCAAATTCTGCAGACACTAGGCCGACGAGGCTTCAACTAAACTTTACACATACCATTGTGTTTTTTGTCTGTTTGCAAACGACTGTTCGCCTCATACCCCCTCCCCCCTCCCCGCCCCCTTTCAATGATCTCATTTCGCACCGTCACTTTTCCCAGTTCTGCTGCCTTCATGAAAAGGTCAAAATCTACTTCCCAGGTTGTTTTGCCCCTGTTGGTAAATTACCGCAAAATTACTCGCCTGATTTCCGAGGCATAATTTCAGGCCTGGGAGTATAGGAGGCTTATGAAACAATACGTTTGACACTTACAGGCAATTGCTTCCGAGGTCGTAGGTCATCTGCAGGCGGACGTGTTTGTTCAAAAGCGCAGCCCAAAGAGCAACTGCAGAGGGGGGGGGGGCACACTGAGGGGACTGTCTGAAGCTGATGTTGACCAATTCACCCAGCAATATCCCAGACCCGGCTATCGTTCTCTCATCTGCTCTCTACTGAGTTCATTGTTCAGAGTTGTGCCTGGATCATTGCTGTGCCGTTCTGCAGTTGTGGTAGTTCCGTCACAGCTGCGGTATGTTTGTGATGGCAGCACTGCATGCTGCAAGAGAAGCAAAAGAACATTTGTTAACACGCGGTTATTTGGGTAAATGTGTTGTTAAGTCATACTGAATGTGGTAGGGTGTCCGCGGCCAGAATGTTGTACATCTCAATGCAATACTGTACAAGCCTAGCAATTATCCTTGTGTCGACTATACCGCGTGCTCAGGGGCAATTATAAACACTCGCAATGACACAGTTTACTGCCCATTTTCTACCTCCATGGCAAGATCCACATGGATATTGTATTGGTGAAATGAATCTGAGGATTCTTGGTGCAACAACCATCTTTACTCCCTCTCTCTCTCTCTCTCTCTCTCTCTCTCTCTCTCTCTCTCTCTCTCTCTCTCTCTCTCTCCCCTCTCTCTCTCTCACACACACACACACACATTCACACACACACACACACACACACTCTCTCTCTCACTCTCTCTCTCTCTCACCCTCTCTCTCTCTCTCTCTCGTCATAGATTTACTATGAACTCCTCCTTGTCTCACACTCTTTCTATTCTGTCATCTGGCTTTTCACGCTCTCCATATTATTTCCACCATTCCTGCCATCTCCGTTTTGTCCCCCCCCCCCCCACGACATTATCTTAGTGCTCTCTCTTTCTCTGGTGAATCAGTTCAAGCCCCTCCACCGCGTCCCCTGACTGGATGTTGTATATAGCGACCTCTCTTAGTATTCACTCTTGTGAATTTTGGAGTGCCTGAGTTATGTAGCGCATACTCCATTATTCTATTCTTTCTGCATCTTGTTAGTTCACACGATTCCATAATGTGTATGCCTTAATTTAGTTACTGTTGTCTCATTTCTGTTGTATGTGTGTGTTGTGTTTTCTTATTATTGTTTACCGATGAAGGTGTCTCACCACAACATCCTCATGTATATGTATATGTTGTAAATTGGTAAAGCTGCCTTACACTTCGTGTTTACAAATTGGATGTAGTAGATCTCTTCTCTCTGTAGCCAAATAATGATGAGAGAGATCAAAGACACACCAAGTGCACGAGTTAGAGGTTACAATGTAAACAATATGGGAGCGAAGTTCTGCAAAAGACATGCTACTGAATGAATGAATGAATGAATGAGAAGAAAGAGAAAACATTCTTTCGTCACATGAATGAGAAGAGAAGCACTGGAAAATATCGCATTGACAGGAAGCATTGGTGTTAGAAGAGATTGAAGCAGACCGAGAGAACTGACACCTGATGGCCAGGAAGCATCAGTGTTAGAAGACATTGAAGCAGACCGAGAGAACTGATACCTGATGGCCGGGAAGCATCGGTGTTAGAAGAGATTGAAGTAGACCGAGAGAACTGATATCCGATGGCCTGGAAGCATCGGTGTTAGAATAGATTGAAGTAGACCGAGAGAACTGATATCCGATGGCCTGGCAGGGTGGCCTGGGGGATATCATCGATAGAACTCACACAGAACAAGGACAAGATCTGTGGAGATGCATGAATGCTTACACCAGTTGACACGAAACATCCTAATGTTGAACCACAAAAAGAATATCATTCTGGTATACGTAGATTTGAATCTCGCCATTATACGAAGTTGGTGCACTGTTCTGAGAATCTCCAAGTACGATATATAGAAGGAGACTGAGGAATGTATTATATTCACTGGCACATGAACGGAGCATAATGGGGCGACCCTTTGCCGTGAAGTTGGAACCGCGACTAACTAACTGACTAACTTATACTTTGAAAGAAATCATGTAGCCTGGTTAAGCCAGGGGGCAATTGGCCATCTGATCCAGGGTGCATGCGGGCCTACAACATGTGCTGGCACTATCATATCACCGACCCAGAGCAGGAAACTGCTCCTGAACAAGAAAGATAGTGGAGGGTGCAGTTGAACACTGACATGGACAGACAGCAGTATGATCTGGCCAGGAGGCAGCTTGGCCGAGTGTCTAACCACAGCTCAAGACGGAAACTACTGGCGATGTATGACCATACCTGTGTAGATGGCACTGACTGATGATGATGATTCACGTTGTGACAATAATGAAAACCACAAGATCTCCGGTCCCCAGTTCTTTAAGTTATGTAAGGGTGAACAAGTGGGTTCCAGGGGTGTTTTAGAATAACAATAAACTATAGGAATAACAACGGCAGCAGCATCAACTGCAGAAGCAGCAGCAGCAGCAGCAGCAACAGCAGCAGCAGCAACAACAATCACAACAGCAACAACAACAACAATCACAAAAGCAACAACAACGACAACAGCAACAACAACAACAATCACAAAAGCAACAACAACGACAACAGCAACAACAACAACAATCACAAAAGCAACAACAACGACAACTATCACAACGGCAACAACAGCAATAGCTGCAGACACGACAACAACAGTAACAACATCAATAACAACAACAACAATCGCAACAACAACAGAAATAGAAACGACAACAACAATAACAACGACGGCGAGGACACCACCACCACCAACAACAACAACACTAACACCTACAGCAACAACAACAAAATGCGCCACCTCAGCTCCCTACCAAACCAGAAGCAAACACGCCAGTAACCAGACACCTGACACAGACAGCCTATGCTTAGTCAGTCACAAACTCTCCAATCAGGGACCATAGTCACAGTCAAGTCCTAGCGCCTTCCACAGGCCTCATGGCGCGTTCAGTCACAGTCAAGTCCTGGAGCCGTTCACATGCCTCATGGCGACTTCAGTCACAGTCAAGTCATGGAGCCGTTCACAGGCCTCATGGCGCCTTCAGTCACAGTCAAGTCCTGGAGCCGTTCACAGGCCTCATGGCGCGTTCAGTCACAGTCAAGTCCTGGAGCCTTCCACAGGCCTCATGGCGCGTTCAGTGTATGGTGCTAGACCCCGTTTGTATAGTCCACTCGGCTCCCGGCGACGCCATCATGATCACTCCGGCCGCCCTCACTTCTCAAGACATTTCCTGGTGCACATTTAAGCCTTTTGTTGACCTGGGAGCCGAGGTCAATTTTAAAAATAACACAAACTGCAAGACTACAACACAAAATACAACACAAAATACAACACACAATACAACACACAATACAACACAAAATATAACACAAAATACAACACAAAATACAACACAAAATACAACACAAAATACAACACAAAATACAAGACTACAGCACATAATACAGCATAAATTATAATAATACAACACACATTACAAGACTATACCACACATACAAGACTACAGTACAAAATACAAGACTGCGGCATAAAATACGAGACTACAGCATAAAATACAAGACTACAGAACAATATACTAGACTACAACATAAAATACAGGACTACAACACACAATACAAAACTACAACAGACAACGCAAAACTAAAACACAAAATACAAGAAAACTGCACCAAATACAAAACTACAACAAAATACAAATGATAATAAGATATAAAGTGAATACACACCAGGCGCCATCACGCAGTCAGCTGTACACTTGCTGTGGCTAGCTTGCTCTGTCCCTCAAACATCTACAACCCAATTGTTGTTAAATTTTGGAACTTTCCATTGAGCCGGCACAGCCAGCACGCTCACGGCTCAGCCAGCTCGCCGAGAGTCACCTAAAAATACACCAGCGTGAGTCAGTTTCGTCATAACGGTCCTCACTTCTGGAACTAGATCGATATCTCGCCTTTCTTTCAGGCTTTGTTGCTTAGCAACTACCCGATATGGCTGCCGAGGTATTGATGTTCTATAAATGTTGAACGAGCCGTAGGGAACTCCCCCATGTCTGGCAAACTTCAAAGCACGCGCGACAGTTGGAGACTTTCCCTAGCGACACTCTGAAGGAAGAAGTGGGTGGGAGTTGGGGAGGGGTGTGTGTCCGTGAGCCAAGTCACAAACATGTCAACTGTTTGTCCATGACTTTGGGTATTGTATATTGTATATCTGTTGCAAGAAATAATATGATATCTCACATAAGGTGATATCTCAATGGTTTGATACGAATTCTGTCCGTATTCCATAGTTGTTTGGTTCATGTGTATGATAGACACGACCAATGAAGACACTTTTTCTGGAGTGTCTAGTTGGTCGTGCGTCGAAGTACACTTGTTCCTGCAGCGAGGCGCCGTCGTCATTTGGAGGCGACAGGTTCGATCCCGATCGGAAACTATTATAGCTTTCAAATTTTATGTTGTCTAGTGCGTCTTCTAATCTCTATTTCCCTCTTCTTCTTCTGTGAGCGCCAAATAATACTATGTGTGTCTATTTATGTAATATATCTGTTGCAGGAAAGTTCGATCAACCCCGGGTTAATATTTATTCAACTGTACGTTCAGTAGTTTGCCATTGCTTTCTGTAGGAAATGTCAACGTTGAAATGAAGTCAACTGAATGCCTGTGTGGGTTTCGTAAATTAATCTGACACGCATGTTCCTATACTTAAAATATATATATATATGTATATTCCAACAATATCTAATCTTCTCCACTTGAAATGTAAACATGATAAACAGCTTGGGTTTTGATGTGGCATTTAAATAAACACGAAGGCAGATTTCGGTGATATGAGCCTCGGCAGTTCTAAAAGCAATGAACAGCTCATTATCATCATGTGTCATGCCGGTCAGCGTGGGTGGACATGTTTCGCCAGCTTACTCGATCACCAGAGTCGTGGATCAGCTCCGTGTTCTTGTCCCGATCATACAATGTGGCCAAGCCATCCAGGTATTTACTTCTCTGCCTTCCCCTTGTTCTTTTCCCCTCAATCTTACCAGTTGTCATCAAATTCTTTAGTTTATTTCTTTTCATACCTTGCCCACAGAATGTGACTGTCTACGTCTAATTTCTCTAATCAGTTTGCGGTTTTCATTTGCATCTTGTAGGCAGTCTCCTGAAAAATGCTGATGTTGACTGCAACGTCCTGTAAGGGATGTGCAAAAAAAAAAAAAAAACAGGACTTGCTCATTGGTTCTTCTTGCAACCCAAAGTATTCTCTGCATATTCCGCAGAAACCACATTTCCATTGCCATTAGATGATTTTTTAGCTTGTCTGATCATCTAGTTTGGATAACTACTTTACTGAAACTTGGCTACAAAATCATAAACAGCCGATAAATGCTGGGGTTATTGCAACGTCCTGTAAAGAAAATGCAACTAACACCAATGTCTTGGATTAAAAGAACCCAGTGGGACGCAGAGGTGTTTCCAAGGCATCAGGGCCAGGTTCTATACTGGCCAAGACCTACTAACACGTCCTAGTCGTGCGTCCTGGGCAACAGGTCCCTTCGGGTCCTGGCTAAAGTCAGTAGGATCGCCGATTCCTCCAAAGTCGGAGAGTATCTGCCTGCACGGCGAGGAACCACCAGTCTGCACACCAATAAGCCAGACATGGGACAACGGATACTCACGCAAACCTCAGGTCCGGTATGACATCACACTGATGTTGGACAACAGGATGTATTCATCCGACATACAAGACTTCACGCTGGAGTTCACAGCCAGAGAACGCAAGCAAGCAAGCAAAAGAACCCAGTTAAAATATTTGATTAACATCTAGCAAAAAACACATACTCGTTGAAGGAAGCAAAACAACAACAACAACAACAACAGAAATAATGACAAGGTATCCATAGACGGATTAAGATCGGAGCGGGTTCGTCTGATGGCGAGGGACACTGGTAATAGGGAAAACTAACTAACTAACACACACACACACACACACACGCACGCACGCACGCACACACACACACATACATACACACACAAATCAGTCAAGTGCTACTAGAAGTAGATGCCCGTGTATGGACTACGCTTGAGTTCAAATCGAGCGAGTTAAAAAAAGTGTCCATGCATTTCTGTGAACGGAACTGCGACAATGTAGAGCAGTGTTTCCCAACCTTTTTTGTGCTATGCCCCACCTAAGCCTGTCTAAAATTCTTATGCCCCCCTCCCCCAACATATTTATTATTTTTAATATTTAAAAATTGAAATGTTCACTAACGAAACTTGAATGATAGGTTTTAGGAAGAAATCACTAGGAAATTACTGAGCAAACACAGTAAGTAAATTTTCAAAACATATAATGGAGAACTAAAATTCAAGTACAAAATTATTTTAATAAAAGATTTTTCTATATTATTTTAATTATTAGTAATTATTTATTATTTAAATTTAGTGAGATCCATGCGCTTGATGCTTGCTGCAAAGAGATTTTATGTCAGGTTCCAATTTAGTTAACTTCAGTTTCAAGTCTGTCTGTTTTGTTATATCCAGCCGATTTCTTCCATTTTCGAATTGCCCCCCTTAACAATCGAATTGCCCCCCTGTGGGGCGTGGGCCTCACGTTGGGAAACACTGATGTAGAGGCTAGACGCTCCCCTGCAGGCCCGGCTGGAGAGAGTCACGGGTAATAGAGATAGCTACCCCACAATGAAGAGGCTAGACGCTCCCCTGCAGGCCCGGCTGGAGAGAGTCACGGGTAATAGAGATAGCTACCCCACAATGAAGAGGCTAGACGCTCCCCTGCAGGCCCGGCTGGAGAGAGTCACGGGTAATAGAGATAGCTACCCCACAATGAAGAGGCTAGACGCTCCCCTGCAGGCCCGGCTGGAGAGAGTCACGGGTAATAGAGATAGCTACCCCACAATGAAGAGGCTAGACGCTCCCCTGCAGGCCCGGCTGGAGAGAGTCACGGGTAATAGAGATAGCTACCCCACAATGTAGAGGCTAGACGCTCCCCTGCAGGCCCGGCTGGAGAGAGTCACGGGTAATAGAGATAGCTACCCCACAATGTAGAGGCTAGACGCTCCCCTGCAGGCCCGGCTGGAGAGAGTCACGGGTAATAGAGATAGCTACCCCACAATGTAGAGGCTAGACGCTCCCCTGCAGGCCCGGCTGGAGAGAGTCACGGGTAATAGAGATAGCTACCCCACAATGTAGAGGCTAGACACTCCCCTGCAGGCCCGGCTGGAGAGAGTCACGGGTAATAGAGATAGCTACCCCACAATGTAGAGGCTAGACACTCCCCTGCAGGCCCGGCTGGAGAGAGTCACGGGTAATAGAGATAGCTACCCCACAATGTAGAGGCTAGACACTCCCCTGCAGGCCCGGCTGGAGAGAGTCACGGGTAATAGAGATAGCTACCCCACAATGTAGAGGCTAGACACTCCCCTGCAGGCCCGGCTGGAAGAGAGTCACGGGTAATAGAGATAGCTACCCCACACTCTATGCTGGCTCTGTAGCTAAGGAGTTGCGGACGCAATTCGTAATTCCGTATACCGCATTCGAAACACAGCTGCGAACGATTTGGAAGCAGACCAACCTTGCGTTGCTTTTCATACAATGCTTTGTTTACCTGTCGTTCAGAAAGCAATGAAAAACTGCTGAACGTAAACTTGTCAAGAAATCACCCCAAAAAATAAAATAAATAAAAAAATGATGTGGTTGACTGTGACGTCCTATAAAAGATATGCTAACTAACTTAACCCAACCCTGGAAAATCAGTTCATTGCACTTAATAGTAGTAGCAACAAATAGTGGTGGAATCAGCACATGTGGGGACTATGCTTGAGATCAAATTAATCTACCATCATATACCTAATGCTCCCCAAGACGTGTAAAGCGACCCTTGACTTGACTTGACTTGACTTGACTTTACTTTACTGCGGTTTTGGTTTGCCTTTTGTAGGACATGCTCATTGTAGATTCTGTCTGTCCATGGTATTCTTTGCATTGTCCCCAGAAATTACATTTTGACTGTCATCAGATGTTTTTCAGCATGTCTGCTCATCGTCTACTTTTCACATCAATACAAAAGTACAGGTTCTATGTAGAACTTCAACATTCTGTGTTTTTTTTTTTTTGTCGTTGCAGTTGACATCATTTTATTAGTAAGTATATTTTCCATTTTGCAAAAGGCTATCTTTGCCATAGCGATTCTTGTTCCAATCTCTTCAAGGCACTTCCCATTAGATGCTTTGACTGTTCCGAAGAGTTGTACCGATTCACATGTTTAATAATAATCCCATTTATCATTATATTACATTGTGGTACTTCTTTCTTTTTAGAGACGACTATAATCTCTGTCTTCTTACAATTTAATTCTAACTCTAGTTGTTCATCGTGTACAGTAACCGTTTCCACAAAATGTTGCAGATACTTTTCATTGTCTGTAATCAATACTGTATCATCCGCATATCTAATGTTATTTTCCCTATGTTCTCTCATAACTTCTAAATTACCAAAGTGTACTAATCATCCCTAATTTTGCCATCTAAACTGTCTTCTGGAGGGAGAATTCTCAACTACTGAAGCCATGTTAATGCAGAGTGCAAGGTTATGTCCCTATTGCTCGCCGCGCCAACAGCTCCGGGTGACTTCTGCGCCACAGCCGCTTCTCACACAGAGATAATACTATCTTATAGATAATTATTCCAGTGACCTTCCCCCTGCCGCTACAGACATCATCTCGCATTGCCCGTACATCATCATTTGTAATCTCTTCACATGTCCAGATTCAACACAGATGTTTTACTGCTCACTTACATTCTATAAATAAACCAGACCTGTACTTAGTCTTTTTCATTCAGTTAGTTTCTTTGCCCATGACTTGTGAACATAGATTACAAGTAACTCAGAAGTCGGAGTCGGTTCGCCTGATGCCGATGAGCACCGGTAATAGGGAAAGCTAATCCACATGAAAAAACCAGTCCTGTGCATTAGAAGTAGCAGCATGAATATGGACTTCACTTGAGTTCAATCCAGGAACGCAAAAAAATAGATTCAGTTAGTTTCAAATCTTTCTTTTCTAACCTGAACTGATTGATTCAGTATTTGAATGATTGATTGACTGATCTAGGAACCGACACCACAGCATTCGGGGCATTCCCATAGGCACTCCGTCTCCATCCTCAGCAGCCAGCGAAGAGTTCCATCACCAATAGTATAGTAGCAATCTGATTCCTAACCTGAATAGAGACGCTGTCTTCTTAACATCTGCCCTCTTCTATCCCTGGATGTAGAGATATGTTTGCTGTTTAATCTGTCCTCTCCTATCTGGGATGTACAGACATGTTAGTTTGCTGTTTAATCTGTCCTCTTCTTTCCTTGGATGTAGAGACATGTTAGTTTGCTGTTTAATCTGCCCTCTTCTATCCTTGGTTGTAGAGACATGCTAGTTTGCTGTTTAATCTGTCCTTTCCTACTCTGTGCGTTCATCCGTGTTAGTCTCCCCTCTTCTACCCTAGGGCGTGAAGATATCTTTTGTCGTGTGTAATCTTTCTTTGTTTACCCTGGCCTTCAAAGATTATCTTCACTGAGGACAAGCCACGAACAACATGGTTATCGGCGGGAGCACTGTGTCTCTGCCGCTGGGATGCCCTCCCTGGAGTGACTAATGAATATTGTTGTTGACTCATTTGTAACAGACACAAGTAAATATATGTTTTTATTGACAACACTCCGCCGTAGTCTTCTTCTTCGTCTCCTTCATCTTTATTATCCTTTTTCTCTCCCTCCCCCTTCTTCTTTCTCTTCCTCCTCATCCATCTCTTCTTCTTCATCGTTGTTCAAGTCATGTCCACGCAAGAAGTCCGGTGTTGTGGAGGTACGGTGCTGTCTTGTGACAGTCTGGGAGAATAAACCCGCCTTGTACACATGTGTACCCGCAGACACCATTACCCAATGATGAACATGATGATAACAACCAGGATGCGAGTTGTGTAGAGCACACATTTCCCTGACCCCGTCTACTGCACGCCATCAAACAGCGACAGCTGTACCGCCTCCGCTAATCTGGTTAGACTAAACCATTTATCTCTCTGGCTCCTCCACATACCTCTCCCTCTCCCTTCACGTATCGGGCATTAACCAAACAAATATATCAACAGGTTACCTGCTTCACGTGACCGCTGCACGCCCGGCCACTCACACACAGGTATAGGTCTGTTAGCTCGCCGTCTACCTGCATGCTCACCAAGCTTATGTGCTCACCCTACCAGCCCCGTAACTGCGCTGACGTATTTCTGTGGCGTCCTCGACAACAACTCACCCACATGCACACGCTGTTTAGTACAACTGTTGAAACACACACACACACACACACACACACACACACACACACTCACACACTCACACACACACACACACACACTTACAGCCGCGCGTACACATAAGTACAGATACACGAGAACACATAACCATGCATTCTCGAACCCTCACACACATACGCAAGCGTGCACACACACAAACACACACACATGAAATTACACGCACAAAGACACACAAACACACACATACAAACACACACACACACACATAATTGTTGGACAGTACCATGCAGACTGTCCTATTGGTGGACAGTACCATGCAGACTGTCCTAGTAATCAACATCAGGTTCTTCTTCTTTGTCGTTCTCTTCCTCTTTTGCTCCGCTTCCTCCTGTCCCTTTTCTTCTTCTGCCTTTTATCATCCTTTAGGTTATAGACCCCGAACCCACTCACTGCAAGCTCCCTTGTCTTTAGCTCGGTCTCCGTGGCTAAGGGCTTGCAAACGCGGTTTGTGAGCCAGTATACCCGGGTTCGAAACACAGATGTGCTGGTTTTTTCGAAATAGGTATAGGAGCCTGTCGTTCAGAAAGCAATGGCAAACCACTGAACGTAAAATTTGCCCAGGAAACAGGAACAGCGAAAATGCTTGGGTTGACTGCTACGTCCTGTGAAGGACATGCAACGTAATTTTTTTTTTTTTTTTAGCTCTGTCAATGTCCTTCCTGTATTAATCATCTCTGTTTATGTCTTCCTCTAATTCTTTTGCCCCGTGACTTCCAGACACCGGCTTGTCTAGTTATCCTATTCTCGGGTGATCTCAGTGTATGGCCAGTTCGAGGGTCAACGTCTTTTCTTCGCTTTCCGTTGTTTAGTTTTGTCCATGAGCTCCACGTTGGTTGCTCTGTCATACCATTGTATTCCTTCTATTGTGTGCATACGCCAGTCACTGAATGTGTGTAGTTTATAAGTCATCGTCTCAGTTGTTCTCCAAGTTTCGCCTCCATGTTTGTTCGGGGTGAGAGTTAGCTGTATGTGCTGGCAGGACGCTGCATCCACCCCTAGCATCTATTGGCTGTTTGTGAATTACTAGACAATTTATTTCATTAGTTGGCCATGGCTTTCTGAAAGGCCGACGCCTTACACGATAAAAATCAACGCAAAACGGCCTGCTTCTAAATAGTCCGCTGCTGATTTCTAACCCTGGACTCTCCCGGAAAGGATAACCCGGTTAACAGATGCCTGAAGAAGTCGGAGGTTCGACCGAAAGCTGCAAATATCGCAGCTCTATTGTAAACAGGCACAACGCAATTACGTCTATATCAACATTCCGGACGAACGCAGAAGAAGAAGAAGAAGAAGGAAAAGAAGAAGACGAAGAAGAAGAAGAAGAAGAAGAAGAAGAAGAAGAAGAAGAAGAAGAAGAAGAGCTCTGAATTCGAGGTGTTGGGGGAATTATGAAGCTGGGCGTCTCACTGTCGCCTAAGTTATCCGGGGTATAAGGAGATAATTATCTATGACAAAAGAACAGTCTTAACATGTTCAGTGACAAATAAAATTTAGGGTTGGACCAAACAAACATGGATGTCGGAAAATGGAAGTAAAGCTATGACCAAGAAGTTGTAAATGTGGCAGCAGACATGTATTATAACACAATGACAACATTTTGACGGACGGTATGTAAGCTCATGGCAGATACGGGACTGTCGTTTAAGACAATGAATAATCCCATGGCACTTTATCAGTTATTACTGACCGTTCCTCTGCGTGTATTTCCCAAAACCTGTCATGAACTATAGCAATATAACTATTATAAACGTTAGCCTTAAATATTTGCTTTCATTAAAACTATAACAGCGAAAATAATGAGACTCACCTTGTCTGCGTCTACCTGCGACTGGCCCCTGCTCACTCGCATCCAGGCCGGTATGTATTTAGCCTTGTGCACGGAACAGATGCGAAATTCAGGTAACATTGACTCACTGACTCCCGTTATGAAAGCGAGTAGCCGGCACACACGGCTCTCCAGCGAAAAACTCACGCACAGATCCGCGCGTTCTTTCCATTGACGTGTAGACAGGGGGCGGTAACTCACTGAGTGCATCGCTTGCAGTATTAGTAATATTCTCCTCACAGCTGGGGCTGACTCTAACGGGACAAAGGGGAAACTTGTGACGAACTGCATCCATTCTCGTTTCAGAATTAATGTAACTACCAAGTTATTCAATAAGCTGCTCGTGTATCTTCAGAAATTTCAATACTGCGACTGAGCCGTTCGTCTCGGTTTGTTTTATTCTCGAATTTAAGTCTTTGTACATGAAGCCTGATGACAGGTAATGAATAGCGCACGGGATTACAAACACATGATTTTGGTTCAAAGCTCCGGGTAGTTAGGTAATTCAATATCTTTATCATATGAAGACAACACAGGAGGGATTCTTTACTCTCTTAAGCTTGGCCAGTAATTAATTGTTCCCACTCACTTCTAGTTGTTATTTTACGTTTCTGTTTGTTACTTTACATGTTTATCTTCTATTTGTTACTCTACATCTTTCTCTCATAGCTGTTACTGGATATGTTTCTGTCGTATATATATATATATATATATATATATATATATATATATATATATATATATATATATATATATATATATATATATATATATATATATATATACCGCTTGTCTTGACTTGGTCGCAATCAAGACAGCATTCTTAAGCATAAAGGGTCAAAGGTCTGGCTTCAGTGGTATATTGATGATATGGTCCTAGGCCTATGTTTCATTGACCAACCTGCACCAGTGGATTATGTGGACAGTATCCCCTGGCCAGGACCCCCTCTCCCCCAATTAAAATAAAAATAAAAATATGTTCTGGTATCCATTTTATGAAGGCTGGGTTGAGGTCGGACCCATGTGATCTCGAAAACGTCCCACTTTAGTGGGGAAATGACAACCCACGATCACCGGACACGTGGACAAGTCCACTTGCCACAATGCTAACTCTGGTGCCTGGGTGTCTGCACGACATATCCTCCAATGTCTAAGTTCGTCCCTCATGGGGAAACTAATTACTAAACTTACTACCTCCCTAGAGAAACGCCAATGTTTTTCAGCACCCTAGACAGACGCCGCCTTTACACTCAGCTCATAATTATGTGACGTGGTATCTGTTGTTACTTTTGGTTAACAATGGCCACAATTGTTTCCCTTAGTTGTTAATTCCTACGCTTGAGTTGTTTCCCTTGGTTCACGCAGACCTGGCTCTGTGTGTAATGTATTCTAATCCTCTGGGAGGGGCGGGGGTTGTAAGGCGCTGCCCTGTCGCGCGCCGGTCGCGTGCCTCATGATCGATGGGACCTGGTTGTGCATCTGGTGTCCTTTGTGACAGATTGTATGAACGGTACTCTTTGTCTGCTAAATCTCGCTGGGCTTTTCACAAAGAACGGAAAGACAGATAGATAAATAGACAGACAGACAGATAGATAGATAGATAGATAGATAGATAGATAGATAGATAGATAGATAGATAGATAGATAGATAGACAGACAGACAGACAGACAGACCGACAGACAGACAGACAGATAGACAGACAGACAGACACACAGACAGACAGACAGACAGATAGATAGATAGATAGATAGATAGATAGATAGATAGATAGATAGATAGGTAGACAGACAGACAGACAGACATATAGATAGACAGACAGACAGACAGACAGACGGATGGATGGATGGATGGATAGACAGACAGACGGACGGAACGAACGAACGAACGAACGAACGAACAGACTTTATTTTCAAAGGGTAACAAATTGGGCACGCAGGCCCGTCTTACATTCGGCCCTTCCAATCACTCATCTTTCTTTCATGAACAGTGCATAGGAAAGAAACATTGTCACATGAATTTTGTAAACATAAACAATGCATATTACTATGTTATGAGACACATCCACCACCCACCCACACATCCCCCATTCACTCCAACTCCCCCACCCAACCACACACACATACAATACATTCCCCCACCCATCCACCACATCCCTACACATCTCCCCACCCACACACACCTCTCACCCACCACACATCCCATCCACCCACACCCAAAGCACACATACATTCAATAACCCACACATCCCCCACCTACACACATCTCCCCGCCCACTCACATATCCTTTACTCGTCCCATTTCCCACCAACAATCACTCACCCAATATCCTCCTCCACCCACACACCTCCAACCACCCAACCAAACACACATTCCTCAGCCACACACACATCTCCCCGTCAACTCACATATTCCGCACCTATCCATACACAAATTCCGCACTCACCCACATAATCTCCCATCTCCCCCAGCCCACTCACTTATCCCGAGCCCACACCTACAAACATCCCCCACTATCTCCTAACCTGCACACACTCACCCACCAACATATCCTCTACCCACCCACATATCCTCTACCCACCCATCCCCCAACCAAACATCCCTTAACCACACACCCTTACTCATATACAATCACCCACCCACACATCCTCTACCCAACCACACATCCTCCACCCAACCACACATCCTCCATCCACCCATTCCCCCAGCCACACATCCCTTAACCACACACCCTTACCCATATACACACACATCCCCACCCACGCACAATCTCCCCACCCATACAAACATCCCTCACACACATCCCCACCCACCAAAACATTCCCCATTCACAAACACACACCTCCCATCCACGCACACACAACCCATACATTCATCCCCTCACACATCCCTGGACACACGTACTTATCCCTCAACCACTAACACCCACACATCCCTTACCCACTCATCAACACATACATCTCCTATCTACCCACCCACACTTACACATCCCAACCACCCATCTAAGCACACATCCCCCACCCTCACACACATCATTCACCCACCCACAAACCCAACCACACCTTCACCCACCCACACAAACATCATTTATCCACACCCAGCTCCCCTCCCACACAATACGACACCCACACACATCCCAAAGACACATCCCTCACCCACACACACATCTATCCACACATCTCCTACCCATCCAAACATCCCCCAACTACAATCACCCTCACTACCCACACATACATCCTCCATCCAGCCACACACACCCACACCCAGTCAGACATATCCCCAACCCACACACACATCTCCAAATCCATCACCCACACCCATCACGCACCCCTACCCCAACCCACACACATCCCCCACACACATTCACCCACACATCTCTCACCCACACACACTCCCCACCCATCCACCCAAACATCCCACACCCACATACACATCCCCAAACCCACAACCACCCCCACCTGCACACATCTCCCACCCACCACATATCCCCACACCCAAATCTCCCCACTCACACATATACCCCCACCCATCCCATAACCCAACATCAATCATCCACCAACATATCCTCCTCCACCCACTCACCCACAACCACCTAGACAAACACACATCCCCACTCACAAACACATCTCCCCATACACCCATACAGCTCGCACGCACCCACACACAAATCCCCCACCCACCCACACAAACCCACCCCGCCCACCCACAGATCCTGAGCCCACCCACACACATCACGAATCCACCCACACACACATCCCCCGATCCCCTAACCTACTATTATGATCAAACTCCCACACTTTACACACACATATAGTGACGATTGTCGTGAGCATTGTCGCAAAATTGTAAAGAAAATGGAGAAAAATTGTACATATACATTTTGTAACTTAAAAATTAGTGATGCAATTCAACTCTCTCTCTCTCTCTCTCTCTCTCTCTCTCTCTCTCTCTCTCTCTCTCTCTCTCTCTCTCTCTCTCTCTCTCTCTCTCTCTCTCTCGCTCTCACTCACATTACAGTAATGTTATATTATACATGATAAAATCAAGTGTCATACATACAAAATGATAATGTGAAAGATGAAAATACACAAAGAATATGGAATGGCATGTTACAGGACATGCGAGCACTGAATTCTCTCTCTCTCTCTCTCTCTCTCTCTCTCTCTCTCTCTCTCTCTCTCTCTCTCCTCTCTCTCTCTCTCTCTCTCTCTCTCTCTCTCTCTACGATACCTCGTAATATGAAAGATGAGAATACATGAAAAATATGGAATAGCATGTTACATGACATGCGTGGGCTCAACTCTCTCTCTCTCTCTCTCTCTCTCTCTCTCTCTCTCTCTCTCTCTCTCTCTCTCTCTCTCTCTCTCTCTTTACATACTCACACTCTCACACTCATTCACTCTCTCTCTCTCTCACTTACACTCACTAACTCTCTCACTTTCTTTACAGTAATTTACATGAATTCATTTTATGCTGTTAAGTGCATCAAAATGATAATATGAAAAAAAATGAGAATACACAAAACATATGGATCAGCATGTTAGATGACATGCATGCGCTCAACTCTCTCTCTCTCTCTCTCTCTCTCTCTCTCTCTCTCTCTCTCTCTCTCTCTCTCTCTCTCTCTCTTGTCTCTCACACACATGTACATACACACACACACACACACATCATACCCACGCAATACACACACCTGCACACATCCATATACTTACTCACACGTACTCACATAACACCCGAATATACACTCCCTCGCATACACTGCATGCATGCACACTTATACATACAAAGATATACAATACATACACGAGCACACACACACTCATCCATACACACATACACACACGCACATGCATATAAACGCATATAAACACATGAACGCACACCTTAACACACGTACAGACATACACACAGAGTCACACACAGATACACACATATACACCCATACACACATCCAGACATGCACACACATACATCACACTTTCTCATGCACTCTCTCATTCACCCACGCTCTCTCTTTTACACACTCACTCGCTCTCACACTCACTCATTCGCGCAATACACGCATACCTACAAATTCTCTCTCACTCATTCACGCTCCCTTACTCACTCATTTACTCGATGACTCTCTAACTCACACTCACTTACTAACTTTCACACTCTATCACACAGACAGGCAGACACACAACACACCCACTCTCTCAGATTCACTCACTCTCTAACTAAATCTCTCACACATATGTCCACACACTCACTCACTTTTACACTCACTCAGGCACATGCGCATGCATACTCTCTCACTCTCACTCATACTAATTCTTCCACTCACACTCTTTCTCACTCACTCTCTCACCCACTGTCTCGTTCACACACATACAGTGAAGAATGATAGTGGAAAAATTATACTAGTAGGTGACTTATGGAGGCATATAGTCGGTATGAAGTAAGTATTGAAAGAGTTTCCGGTTGAATGTGTAGGGACTCATTGGTGTTTTCAGTTCTGGTTGAAGGCTATTCCACAAGTGAGCACCAGAATATGCGAAACAAGTTTTGTATAAGTCCAATCTAGGCTTAGGAAGCTGTAATAAATTTAAGCGCTTACTGTTCATTGCATTAGATTGAATTAACGGTAGAAGATACTCTGGCGTATTTTCAGATATAATTTTATTCACTAATTTGGCTTTGTTAAAAAGGAAGCGCTTTTGAAGTGGTAGAAGTCTTAGATGGCTGTATAATTTATTACTTTCAACGTGCTTTATGCTAGAAACTAGACGTATAGCGCGGTTTTGAAGCGAACACAATCGTTTCATATTAGATTTAGGGCAGCCATCCAAGACTGTGGAACAATAATCGAGAGGTGATTGGATATAGGATGCATAGAATATTTTACGTGTGCTTTCATCCAAAAAGTGTTGAATTTTAGCAAGTTGATAAACTTTTTGTGCTATTCTCTTGGTAAGGGCGTGAACATGAGGGCTCCAGTTTAAATGTCTGTCAATTAAAAGACCTAATGTTTTATGTTCATTTACATTAATTATAGGTAACGTGTCCACGTGGAGCTCGAGCGGTGTCCCAGTTATGGCTAGGGTCTGTAGTTTTTGTCTGGTCGTTATTAGCATGGATTTAGTTTTGTCGATGTTAATTAACATGCGATTTTCATTGCTCCATCTACTAAGGTTGTCAAGATCGTTTTGTAAAGAGCTCTCTAAGTCACAAAGGCTCTCTTGACTTGTGTAAATAGTGCAGTCATCCGCAAATAGATCACACGAAGTATTGAGGTATAAAGGAAGATCGTTAATATACACTGCAAAAAGCAGCGGACCTAGTATTGAGCCCTGAGGCACCCCAAAATTAAGTTGTGTGGGTCTTGATAGACAGTTATTGAAGGACACTACTTGTTGTCTGTCTGATAAAAATGACGTAATTAGGTTCACCATATTGGTGCTAGTCTTCATGTGTTTTAATTTTCTAATTAAAATATCATGATCTACCATATCAAAGGCCTTTTTAAAGTCTACAAATACTGCTCCACAAATGTTGCCATTGTTGATACAAAGATGCCAGTTATCGGTCATTTTTGTAAGGGCACTATGGCAAGAATATTTAGGTCGAAACCCAGATTGACTGTCAATTATTAGATCGTTGTTAATTAAATGATGTAGTGTTATTTTATGCATGTGTTTTTCTAATGGCTTTGATAGCGACGATAAT
This sequence comes from Cepaea nemoralis, assembly GCA_014155875.1. NCBI lineage: Eukaryota > Metazoa > Mollusca > Gastropoda > Stylommatophora > Helicidae > Cepaea > Cepaea nemoralis. The sequence continues at coordinate 438,857 of JACEFZ010014714.1, read as the reverse complement.
AAGGAAATAGGTCTATAATTACCCAAGACGCTAATATCAGTTGAGCCATTTTTAAGTAGAGGATACACTTTAGCAACTTTAAAGGCAGATGGAAAGTAGTTTTTGGATAGGCACTGGTTATATATGAAAGTTAAGGACTCACTTATAATAGGTGCAGCACACCGAAGAATTCTATTACTGATACCATCTAGGCCTTCTGAATTTGTTGCTTTGAGATTTGAGAGATATTTATATACTTCTTCAACAGACATCAAGGGAATCTCAGAGGGAATATTTCTAGAGCACTTCCCTTCACAGAATGATGACAGTGAACTTAAATTACATACTGAGTCTGGTATTGAGGACTTTAGATTCTCTATTTCTGATTGAAAGAAATAACTGAAATCCTCGCATGTTATAGAGTTTGGTATTGCTGACTCTGAAGCGTGTTTCTTGTTGGTTAGCGAGTTAATAGCCTTCCATATATTTGTATTATTTGATTTATCTACAATCAAATTTTTGAAATGATCTTTCTTTATCCTACGAATTTCATATTTAACTTTATTTCTTAGTCTGCGGTAATTGATAAAATCTTTATTTTTGTGTGCTGTATCTCGTTCTCTCATGATTTCGAGAACTTCGCTAGTGACCCACGGGGACTTATGTTGATTCTTGACTCGAACTTCTTTGACTGGCACATGTTTATCAAATACATTGTATACTGCCTTTGTCCAGTAAGCTAGTGCATCATCCGGATCAGGAAGTTGGTAAACATGTTCAAGGGCTGCATTTTTTAAGTCTTCTAAAATAAATTTTGGTTGAGAGCTTTAAAGTTTCTAAATTTGATGCTTAAATGTTTATTTTTAGGAGTTTTGAACCCAATTTTCGACCATGTACAACATATTGGGTAATGGTCACTAACTGCACTAACAGGAACAGAACATTCGGTAATATTAACTGGACAAGTAACATATATATGATCAATTATAGTTGAGGAGGTGTCTGTAACTCTTGTGGGACGATTTATTAGTTGTTTGAAATTGTAAGATAGAATATCTTCCCATGTCTGGTTGGATTTAGTAATATCTATATTAAAGTCACCTAATATCATGACTTCTCTACCTGCTGTAAACACCCTATCCATCATTGTAGTGAAACAGTCATACCAACTATACCCAGCACTGGGATTTCGATATAGGTATGTCTGATTGTTAATAACATTGCTTTTGTTTTAGTGATGTTAATTTGCATACGGTTTGAATAGCTCCACCTAACTACATTATTTAATTCTTGTTGTACAGACGACTCCAGTAAAATACAGTTTTCAGCGTTTGTGTACACTGTACAGTCATCTGCAAATAGATCTCAGGACGACGAAAGATGCAAAGGTAGATCGTTAATATATATGGCAAATAATAGAGGGCCAAGAATAGAGCCTTGCGGTACTCCAATATTGAAGGTAGTGGTTTGCGACAGAGATTTATTATGTGATACTACTTGCTTTCTGTTTGATAGAAAAGATGATATTAGAGTGACTACATTAGGGCCAATTTTCATTGTCTCAAGTTTTTTAATTAGAATAACATGGTCTATCATATCAAATGCTTTCTTGAAATCAATAAACACAGTTCCACATAGACTGTTGTTTATATTCTGGTGTCAATTTTCTATCATGTTTGTTAGGGCCGTATGGCAAGAATAATTTGGTCGAAATCCTGATTGGCTGTCAACAATAAGCTTGTTGCGAACTAAATACTGTAATGTTACTTTATGGATGTGTTTTTCTAGTGGCTTAGATAGTGATGATAGGAAGGAAATGGGTCTGTAATTTTTCGGGAGACCATTGTCCAATGAGCCAGATTTAAGAAGAGGGTACACTTTAGCGAATTTGAGAGCTGATGGAAAGTGGCCTTTGGTGAGACACTGATTATATACATAGGTTAGTGATGTACAGATCACTGGCGCAGCAAAACGGAGAATCCGGTTGCTGATTCCATCTAACCCAGATGAGGTTGTGTTTTTTAGGTTACTGAGGTAAGTGAATACTTCAGTGATTGTCATTAGCGGTATGTCGGAAAGAATATCGCGGGAGCATCTATTCTCGCAAAACGATGACAATAAAGATAAGTTGTAAGGAGAATTAGGTATTGAAGCCTTCAACTGGTCTATGTCAGTTTGAAAAAAATTACTGAATTGGTCGCATGTAATATGATTTGATGGTAAAGAATTTCGGAAGTTATACTTGTTTGTCAAGGTGTTAATTGCCTTCCATATATCCTTACTATTTGTTTTATCCATTACTAAGTTCTTAAAGTAATTTTTCTTTTCCCGTCGTATGTTATATTGAACTTTGTTTCTAAGAGTACGGTATGCACTGACATCCCGCTTTTTATGTGCTTTATCTCTGTCTCTCATAATTTCAAGTATTTCCTGGTTGATCCAAGGTGGCTTGACGTGGTGTTTTACTCGAACTTCCTTGACTGGCACATGTCTATCAAAAACATCAATAAAGGTTTTCATCCAGAATTCCAGAGCATCATCCGGGTCAGGAAGCTGATAAACATTGTCTAGATGTGAACTGAGCAATTCCTGTAAAAATGCGTTTTGGCTGAAATTTTTGTAATTTCTATATTTTACACTTATGTGTTTATGTTTAGGAGTTTTAATTCCTTTTTTAGACCACGTGCAGCATATTGGGTAGTGATCGCTCATTGCACAATTGGGTACGGTGCATTCTATGATGTTGTCTGAGCAAGTTACATAAATGTGATCTATGACTGTTGAAGATGACTTTGCTACTCTAGTAGCTTGTTGTACTATTTTTTGGAAATTGTATGATGCAATTATATTTCCCCATATTATGTTGGATTTGTTGGTGTCAATGTTAAAGTCTCCGAGTAGTATAATTTCCTTCCCAGAAGCGAAAGCCACATCCATCATGGTAGTGAAGTTTTCGTACCAGACGTGTCCAGCACTGGGATTTCGATATAGGTAGCCAATTATCAGGGGTGTGCGGTTTTGAAGTTTTAGCTCTAACCAAATACATTCTATTTCGCAAGTTTCAAAGTCTAGCCTACGGTGAGTATTTAGTAAATTAGAAACATAGGTTACTATGCCTGTCTCTTGTTTCCTACAGGGATCCCTTCTAAAAACTTTGTACCCTTTAATAGAGATGTCCTCATCTGAAATTTTATCATTAAGCCTACTTTCACTAGGGCCGAATAAATGAAAATTTTGATTAAGAATAGAAGATAACTCTGGTAGCTTGTTAAATAACCTGCAAATGTTTAAGTGTCCAATGCGTATTCCTGACTTATTGAGCCAGTGTTGCCACTTTTCAGACATTTCATCCATGAAGAAAGTGTAAATTAGTCAAAGTTAAGGAAAAATACAAGATCATAAAAAAATCACAATTACATTAACTTACAAAATATCAGTAATACAAATCGATAAGTAAATGACAATATTATAACGATATAACTAATTAGACCAACGAATATAATGCAAACAAGGAACAAAACGAATTGAAGAACATACAACAAATAATTAACCTGAAAAAACTACTTCACAAGTTAAGTACCAACTGTTATTGAAAAGAATCAATAAATGACTATACAAGTCAATGTCTCTGTTTAAAGCGGGGAGTGAAGACCCCCTCACGCAGAGTATTAACGCGATAAAAGTATTATAAAAGATATCTAAGTGTCAATCTCTGTGACTTCAATACGAGTCAATGTTTACAGCCACATACAATCTAATACGTTGCTATATAAATCAATAACCAAGTATGCGCATAAACTTTCTAGGAGAGGCTCTTTCTTGTACCGAGATCCGGTGTTGCTTTGTGCTGAATTGCTAGTAAATACCAGGCTGTGTTGGTTCTTGGTACAGCGACATCATAAGTGCCTGACGAAGTGAAGCTGGGCTAAACCGTGTGAGGTATAACAACTCTGGGTTACAATGGAGTGGATACTGTTGATTTCTCACGGGTGTGTAACGACTTCCAACTATAGGATCTAATTCGTGGCTAACAGGAGGCTGTGGTGGCACGTTGTTGTTACTACTGGATTGATCCTTGCTGTGGAGAAGAGGGAACGTATCTTCATAACTATCAATTAATAGTAATAATAATAATAATAATAACAAAACCCTAGTAAAACAGCCAATCACCTTTTTGTAGGCCAGTATATTCCACATGGCTAATAACAAGTGTCAGACCATTATCTAATTACTGTGTCGTGTAGTTTTGATGTTTGCATTTTGCCCATGCCTTTATAATGCATATCTTTTATATTGTTACTGTTCTTTGTTAGCCTTGAATGATGTGTGATTGAAATAATGTATGAAAGAGAGTGATAGAAGAGCAGAATGTTAGACGGGCCTGCGTGCCCAATTCTTAACCCTTTGAAAATAAAGTTTGTTCGTTCGTTCGTTCGTTCAACCTCCTGTGTGAAAGCGGGCGTTTTGTACGGATTTGGTGTGATGGAAATGTTCCGTCTGGCTTGGATATCAGGTGCCGTGGTTATGAGTGGTCTGCTCTCTTCTGAGATAGATAGATAGATAGATAGATAGGTAGGTAGGTAGATAGATAGATAGATAGATAGATAGATAGATAGATAGATAGATAGTCTGGCAGGCAGGCGGGTAGGTAGATAGGTAGGCAGGCAGGCGGGTAAGTAGATAGGTAGGCAGGCAGGCGGGTAGGTAGGTAGGTAGGCAGGCAGACAGGCATGCAAGTAGGTAGGCAGGCAGGCAGTCAGGTAGGTAGGTAGACAGGCAGGCAAGTAGGCAGTTAGATAGGTAGGTAGCTAGGTAGGTAGGTAGTTAGGTAGGCAGGTAGGTAGGTAGGAAGGAGGCAATCCTATAAGTCACACAAGTGAAACATAAAATGACTGTTGACTGAGATCGGAGAGGGGAAGAAGAGCTCTTCAACACATTTATCTTGTCGATGGTATTTCGGTAGCGGATCGAGGACGCGGTCTCTACACCAGCGAGATTCCGGTACACACAATTGTCAGGACTTAAACAACCCGAACGTCTGTTTGTTTGGGCTCCTTAATCCCACATATGGGCCTTTCGAGCCTATGCGGTCAATCGAGGCCATTTTGCATATGGTCCGCTTTGTTCTTGGGCCTACATTGAGCTTCCAGCCAACTGGCTCGACCATGAACACCTCGTATATACAGAGCATGTGTTGAATTCCAGTATTTTCTCAGCTAATATATGTTTGTAAAACTGACGTGATCTTATCTTGATAATATAATATACACTTGAGCCACAAAACATGCCTACTTTAGAATATCCGTTTTCAGTTTATTAATAATTTTTCACCAAACAAAATTTGCAAACGTCATAAAAGTAAGGTATATTTAAAATTAAGTAAAATTCTATTAAAGATCAAAAGGGGTAGATTTCGTAAGAAAATGGAAGAAGAGATTAACGTGGTTCAAGATGGATTTAGACTAGGAAAACGAACAAGAGTTCACATACTCAACATACGTTTAATGATAGAGACGTGCAGAGAATTTAATGTAAACCTATTCTCAGGTTTTGTGGATTATTGGTTGTGTGCGACATCAGAAACTTTGGGAAATCATGAAATGAGCTTTCCATCACATGTAGTACAACTAATACAAATGCCCTAACTAGATAACAAGCAGCAGTTAGAATAGATGGCGAGACATCAGACTGGTTTGACATCAAGCAAGGAGTCCGTCAGGGCTGCGTGCTGTCCCCCTATTTGTTTAACCTGTACGCCGAAAATATAATGAGAAATGTTAAGAGATGATATAATCAAGGAGCTATATGATGCCCTAAATATCGGTGCTCATGACATACCAGAGATTCGATACGCTGATGATACAGTGTTACATCACAGAATGGTATAGTAAAACTAATAACCTGATACTCAAAAGAATAGCGAACAATCAGAACTTATATCTTAACATAGCAAAAACAAAGATGATGCATACAGATAAAACTAATATGGAGAAAGAAATATATGTTAATGAGGAAAGATTGGAGGTGGTGGGAAATTTCAAATATCTTGGTTCATTAATTACCAGCAATGGTGATACAATGAAATAAATGACAAGACGAATATCTATTGCTCTTCCAGAAACTAAAATCAACTGAATGAATTGTGGCACGGGACAGATAGACCTACACAATTAAATTTTAAGAGCATGCATATTTCCCATTGCATCATACGCTTGTCAGACATGGACACTTACTAAACAAGCTGAACAGCGAATAAATTCCTTTGAATATAAATGTTATAGACGGGTTCTAATAATATCTTGGATACAGAAAAGAACTAATTCATCCATACGACAAGATTTGAATATTGAAGAAGCTTGGCTACTAAAGACGATAAAACAAAGACAACTGAAATAGTTTGGTCACTTGTAAAGTTTGGAGAAAACAATAATGGAGGGGTATATGCCTGGGAAGAGAGGAATAGGAAGACCAAAGAGAAGATGGATGCAGGATGTGGCAGATGATCTCCAGATGGGTGTATCGGACTCGGGACATCTTGCTTATCACCGAGTTTTCCGTAAGATTGTTATGGGAGCGGGGTTCTGCAAAGGACATGCTACTGAATTCTTCTTTTTCAGCATTCAGCGCCATTGAGGTTTTTATTTAAAATGATTACTTTATGATGTTATCACATGAAAACTGAAATTTCTTCATCTTCTTTTCTTCTTCTTTTTCGTCTTTCTCTTCTTCGTTACTCTTTCGATGGCAGTGATAGAGACCACAATGAAGGGTTCATTTCAAATTGTATTGGTGGGGAAAAAACGGGGGAGGTAATAACTAGAAACGTGATTGCTTCTGTCTCATGCTTTATTGTGTCCCTTAAATACACGAAGCAACTACTGGTCTTGGCATTCTCTGTGCTGCTTTACAAGAGTGTTAAATTCCTGGGGATACTTACGGCTATCCGAATATGATTTGAAATACATTCACAGATACTGACAGACACTTATAGAAAAGAAAGGAAAGATACTTTAGTCTTTTTTTTCTTCTTTTTCTTCTCCTTAATCTTTTGTCCTACCTCTTTTATTGTGAAGCGTCGCAGAGAGGAGGCGACTGCAATATTTTGTGTTAAGCTTGTCTACAAGGTGTGGACTGCGCCTGGCTCTGCAGCCAGCAGGGTTAGGATCGGCTAGACTCTCCCAGGAGGGGTGAAAAGTGTAAATTAGTAGCCTGCCGATGACCAACAGACTACACAGGTTAGTCCCACCTCCACGTGGTGTAGACCGGGAAACCATGACCAGGAGATCATGGGCTAAAGGGGACTATGGCTCGCCATAGGGGATGAACTCCCTGTGGTCAGATTTTTGTCCTAAACCTGCGACTGGCCGAGCAAGCCGGCAGGGGATCTTCATATTGCTCGTAGAAAAACTAAGAAAAAGAGAAAAGAAAAATCTCAACAACAGAGATGAGATTCCCGAGAAGAATACTTAATGTATCAAGAAGAGAGAAGATCAGAAATGAAGAAATTAAGATTAAAGTGGGGGTTATAGCAGCGCTAGATTTAATTAGAACGCAGCAAGTCAAATAATTTGGCCATGCAAGTAGGTTACCAACTAACAGTATACCACAACAAGCAATGATCTACAGATAAGATAGAATTGAATTGAATTGAATTGAACTTTATTTTAAAAGGTTTACAAATTGGGCACGTAGGCCCGTCTTACATTCGGCCCTTCCAATCACTCATCTTTCGTTCATCAACAGTGCATGATACATTCACGTTAGGAAAAAAAAACATTGCCACATGAATGTTGTAAGCATAAACAATGCATATTATCATGTTATGTGGCACATCCCCCTCCAACACAGATATTCCGCACTAACCGACACACACATAACCCACCCATACCCACACTCCTACCCATCATACATCCGCCACCCACCACACATCCCTCCACCCACACACAACTCCCCACTCACACATACCCCAACCCACACAAACTCGCCCACACACACATGCTCCACCCACCCATCCACACACCCCCAACCACACACACATATCCCCTCCCAAACACACACACACACACACACACACACACACACACACATCCCACATCCCGATGGAAACAGAGGAAGAGGCCGACCACGTAAACGATGGACGCAGGGAATAACAGAGTCCATGGGAATATCGATACATGGAACCCATAAGCGGGCACTCTACCTCGACACCGCAATGTACAAGAGGAACATGATGTGATGAGAAGCTTGTCTAGTTGCTTGTGCTAATATTATATTTTATTTCTTCAACATCTCTTTTACTCCATCTAGTCAATTCTTCCTGTGTCGTCCTCTCTCTTTGTATCCCGATGTTCTCACATAGAACGCTCTTGCCGCTGGTTGTTCATGTTCCACTCCACCTAAATGCCCGCACTATTTAATTCTTTGCTGTTCTATAAAGTCAATAATAAGTGTTACCTCTAGACTTATTTTAGTTTCCCATTAGTCGTTTCATCTTTTGTTGTTATTCCAGCGTTGTTCCTTATGCATCTCATATCACATGATGTGATTTTACGACTGTGTTTCTGGGACTGTCCATGTCTGACAGCGGTAGGTAATACGACGTTGGGACAAATCAAACATCTATCAGCTTATTTCATCTATACAAATTGATATGTTTGAATCATTTCCATTTTCCATAGTTGTCGATTCGCATGGATGATAGATCTGGCTAATGATAACATCTGTTTATGGGTGTCTAGTTGGCCAATCGTCAAAGTGCACTTCTTCCACCACTACTTCTGTTCACTAGACTGATTCTTGCGTGAGGATTAGCTTTCCCTATTGTCTGTCTGTCTGTCTGTCTGTCTGTCTGTCTGTCTGTCTGTCTGTCTGTCTGTCTGTCTGTCTGTCTGTCTGTCTGTCTGTCTGTCTGTCTGTCTGTCTGTCTGTCTGTCTGTCTGTCTGTCTGTCTGTCTGTCTGTCTGTCTGTCTGTCTGTCTGTCTGTCTGTCTGTCTGTCTGTCTGTCTGTCTGTCTGTCTGTCTGTCTGTCTGTCTGTCTGTCTGTCTGTCTGTCTGTCTGTCTGTCTGTCTGTCTGTCTGTCTGTCTGTCTGTCTGTCTGTCTGTCTGTCTGTCTGTCTGTCTGTCTGTCTGTCTGTCTGTCTGTCTGTCTGTCTGTCTGTCTGTCTGTCTGTCTGTCTGTCTGTCTGTCTGTCTGTCTGTCTGTCTGTCTGTCTGTCTGTCTGTCTGTCTGTCTGTCTGTCTGTCTGTCTGTCTGTCTGTCTGTCTGTCTGTCTGTCTGTCTGTCTGTCTGTCTGTCTGTCTGTCTGTCTGTCTGTCTGTCTGTCTGTCTGTCTGTCTGTCTGTCTGTCTGTCTGTCTGTCTGTCCTGTCTGTCTGTCTGTCTGTCTGTCTGTCTGTCTGTCTGTCTGTCTGTCTGTCTGTCTGTCTGTCTGTCTGTCTGTCTGTCTGTCTGTCTGTCTGTCTGTCTGTCTGTCTGTCTGTCTGTCTGTCTGTCTGTCTGTCTGTCTGTCTGTCTGTCTGTCTGTCTGTCTGTCTGTCTGTCTGTCTGTCTGTCTGTCTGTCTGTCTGTCTGTCTGTCTGTCTGTCTGTCTGTCTGTCTGTCTGTCTGTCTGTCTGTCTGTCTGTCTGTCTGTCTGTCTGTCTGTCTGTCTGTCTGTCTGTCTGTCTGTCTGTCTGTCTGTCTGTCTGTCTGTCTGTCTGTCTGTCTGTCTGTCTGTCTGTCTGTCTGTCTGTCTGTCTGTCTGTCTGTCTGTCTGTCTGTCTGTCTGTCTGTCTGTCTGTCTGTCTGTCTGTCTGTCTGTCTGTCTGTCTGTCTGTCTGTCTGTCTGTCTGTCTGTCTGTCTGTCTGTCTGTCTGTCTGTCTGTCTGTCTGTCTGTCTGTCTGTCTGTCTGTCTGTCTGTCTGTCTGTCTGTCTGTCTGTCTGTCTGTCTGTCTGTCTGTCTGTCTGTCTGTCTGTCTGTCTGTCTGTCTGTCTGTCTGTCTGTCTGTCTGTCTGTCTGTCTGTCTGTCTGTCTGTCTGTCTGTCTGTCTGTCTGTCTGTCTGTCTGTCTGTCTGTCTGTCTGTCTGTCTGTCTGTCTGTCTGTCTGTCTGTCTGTCTGTCTGTCTGTCTGTCTGTCTGTCTGTCTGTCTGTCTGTCTGTCTGTCTGTCTGTCTGTCTGTCTGTCTGTCTGTCTGTCTGTCTGTCTGTCTGTCTGTCTGTCTGTCTGTCTGTCTGTCTGTCTGTCTGTCTGTCTGTCTGTCTGTCTGTCTGTCTGTCTGTCTGTCTGTCTGTCTGTCTGTCTGTCTGTCTGTCTGTCTGTCTGTCTGTCTGTCTGTCTGTCTGTCTGTCTGTCTGTCTGTCTGTCTGTCTGTCTGTCTGTCTGTCTGTCTGTCTGTCTGTCTGTCTGTCTGTCTGTCTGTCTGTCTGTCTGTCTGTCTGTCTGTCTGTCTGTCTGTCTGTCTGTCTGTCTGTCTGTCTGTCTGTCTGTCTGTCTGTCTGTCTGTCTGTCTGTCTGTCTGTCTGTCTGTCTGTCTGTCTGTCTGTCTGTCTGTCTGTCTGTCTGTCTGTCTGTCTGTCTGTCTGTCTGTCTGTCTGTCTGTCTGTCTGTCTGTCTGTCTGTCTGTCTGTCTGTCTGTCTGTCTGTCTGTCTGTCTGTCTGTCTGTCTGTCTGTCTGTCTGTCTGTCTGTCTGTCTGTCTGTCTGTCTGTCTGTCTGTCTGTCTGTCTGTCTGTCTGTCTGTCTGTCTGTCTGTCTGTCTGTCAGTCTGTCTGTCTGTCTAACAATTGTTATGAATGTGAAATTCCCAAGGTCAGGCGAATCCACTCCAACTTCTTGGGGTACTTGTAATTTACGTCCTCAAGTCAAGGACGAGAAGTCAACATTTTAGTCCCACTGACCGGTGTAGGGGTTGAACCTGCTACCTTGGAATCAACACGCCGGAAGTTTCAGAGCCAGCGCACTTAACCATTCTGCCTCACCGACCTCATCCCACGCTCACTTGATGCTGCTCTGTGTTGACCACGCCATCTTCAGCCTCAAGGCTTGTATTCTTACCACAATGGCGATCCATCCCGTGGAAGCTACTCCTTGTGGTCAGGCTACCTCAGGCTGTTCAATATGTTGTAGAGCCATGATGTACACAATGTTGTAGAGCCTTGATGTACATAATGTTGTAGAGCCATGATGTACATAATGTTGTAGAGCCTTGATGTACATAATGTTGTAGAGCCATGATGTACATAATGTTGTAGAGCCATGATGTACATAATGTTGTAGAGCCTTGATGTACATAATGTTGTAGAGCCTTGATGTACATAATGTTGTAGAACCATGATGTACATAATGTTGTAGAGCTTTGATGTGCATAATGTTGTAGAGCCATGATGTACACAATGTTGTAGAGCCAAGATGTATATAATGTTGTAGAGCCAAGATGTACACAATGTTGAAGAGCCAAGATGTACACAATGTTGTAGAGCCACGATGTACATAATGTTATGAGCCAAGATGTATATAATGTTGTAGAGCCAAGATGTACACAATGTTATGAGCCAAACAACACCAGCCACTTCCTCTCAAACTGCCATCTGTATAACGCAGAAAGAAAGGAGGATCTAGCCAGATACTTCCAGCTGAAAAAGACAGAATTAACGACATAACTACTACATGTAGACAGGGCTGAAGATATACAAAGGCTTGTGAAACAATATATTCAAGACATACAAACCAAAGAAATGACAATAGCAAACATACTACATGGAGACAGTGATCAAGATGTTCAAAGGCTTAGGAAACAATATGTTCGAAGAACAACAATCGTAATAGACCAAGCTAGAAGAGAACAACGACAGTCAAATTGTGAGTTCTCCTACGGGCTAGTCCTTAGCAGAATCTTTTCCCGAACAGTCAGAAAAATCAGAACGAAAGAAATACCAACAAAGGAAATACACTGGAGACCAGCAAGTAACATATAACCCAAATTGTAAACTTATTAAAGTTTAAACAGGGTAATTTTATATATATATATATTCTTTTTTCTTTCTTCATATTACTTGATGCATGTTCTTATTTTTTTCTTTTGTCTATTCGTGTGTGTGTGAGTGTGTATGTTTCTTTCTTTCTTTCTTTCTTTCTGTCTGTCTGTCTGTCTGTCTGTCTGTCTGTCTGTCTGTCTGTCTGTCATCTTACTTGATGCATATTCTTTCTTTCTTTCTTTCTTTCTTTCTTTCTTTCTTTCTTTCTTTAATCTTACTTGGTGCATTTTCGTTTTTTATTCATTTGTCTACTTTTGTCTGTCTGTCTGTCTGTCTGTCTGTCTGTCTGTCTGTCTGCCTGCCTGTCTGTCTGTCTGTTTGTCTCTTTCTGTCTCTGTCTGTCTGTCTGTCTGTCTGTCTGTCTGTCTGTCTGTCTGTCTGTCTAACAATTGTTATAAATGTGAAATTACCAAGGTCAGACACACGAAACCCTCCGTCAACTGTGCTTTAAGTTCAATACCTATGGGGTGCGCCACGCGATAAGAAATTGTGATAAAACTTACTAGCGCCCCATGTGCACTTATTCGAGTGTGTCCCCAAATAACAAAGAGCCACACGTGGCAAAACGCCAAAGACAACCCCGACCCTCCAGCGCCGAACTCTCGCTGTCGGCCAATGAAAGACATCAATGGCGGGCACACACACACGCACAAACTGCTGTCACCTGATACCACGTGACTGCAACCAAGTGTCTGGCACTGCAACGAGGCGGCCTGGCACAGACCTTGATAAACATTTCATTGATAGCATTTCAGATCTGTTTAAATACTTGTGTCGATGAGGCGAATCACAGAAAGCGTTCTACACTCTTCAAGACAACGCGCACATTTCCTCGTCGCGGAGATAGTTACCAAAGCCGGTCTACATCGTACACTACACAAGGCAGGCGAAATCTATTTTATCTGTTACTGACTAAACAAACAAACAAAAGAAGATTGAAATCTACCATTAAATATTAAATTTTTCATAATTCCGAGGGACATAGACAAGCAGACAGACATTGTGTTACATATCAAGATTTTATTAGTTCGAGTGAGATTCATATTATGGCACCGACAATGGAAATAGAATCGACCTCGTTGTCTTCAGTTGATTCTGTTGGGGCAAACAGCTTTGGTCAAGGATCGACATGCAGCTTTGCAGACCCCACTGCCGCCCCCAGGGGTGTGGCCAGAGGTCCCGAGACCTGCCGTGAATGTAAAACTGCCCTACAGAACAGCAAGTCTGTGATCCCTGAGGCATCGTCTGTATTCAAAGTGAGTAGTGCCCTTGCGTTTGTGTGTGCTTATTAAGGTTAATCTTTACAGGACGTTGCAGTTAGCCACAGAATTGTTTGGCTGTTTATGGTTGAACCTGTGAAAATAAAAAGTGGGAGCTCTGTTAGCTTAATGCATAGTCGCCCGATTGCAAATCGGATGTCATGGGTCTGTAGGGACGGTTTAAAAAATGTATCTGGGCTCCCAGGTCGACCCAGCCGCAAGGAAAGGGTGTGGGAAGTAAAGGCGGCCGGCGAGATACTCACCACATCGCCCACACATCACCCACACAACACCCACACATCACCCACACATCACCCACACATCACCCACACAACACCCACACATCACCCACACATCACCCACACATCGCCCACACATCACCCACACAACACCCACACATCACCCACACAACGCCCACACAACACCTACACATCACCCACACATCGCCCACACATCGCCCACACATCACCCATACAACACCCACACAACGTCTAGTGGTCTATAACAGAATGGGTCTAGAATAAACCCAGTGTGCCGTCAGTAGAGTAAACGTGTCCTGTACTGACTGGATGTTTGTGACTTAAACCTACGCAATGAAGGACCCATCTGACATGCCTTGAAGAGTGTATGGTATATCTTGCTAGCCCCAGATCTGTATAGACATGTAGGCTCTCGATGAAGTAACAAGTTAGTTGCATATCCTTTACAGGACGTAGTTGTCAACCCCAACATGCTTTGGCTGTTCGTGATTCCTGGGCAAGTTTACGTTCAGTAGTTTGCCATGGCTTTTTGAACGACCGGCACCCATACCCATTTCATAAAACACCCAACGAAAGGCGGTCTACTGCCAAATCGCCAGCAGCTGTGTTTAGAACGTGGTATTCGGGGTTACGAAGAGTGATGTGATTAAAAATACGCACGCGCTTTACGTCCAAAGATATTGTATATGTAGCCAGTGTAACAGATTCAGGGCTAAACAAAGATTATTAGTTTAGTTTAGTTTAGTTTAGTCGTTGGATCAACTTCAAGGCACACGGTTTAACCCATAAGTGCTCCGTTTTCATCCTAACTCAAACCTAAGTCTGGAGAAACTCAACTCAAAGCACGAACTCCGTTGCATCGGCGAGGATCCTGAAATACTTTGGGTAGATTTTTAACACGAAATTTTTCCCGGGCAGCGCCGTTAGGCTACTCTTTTTCGATTTCCAACTGCCAAGGTATTTTTTACGTGCGCAACAATACACACGGGCGTCCGATCTCACTACCCAGAGACCAGGGGAAATTTTATTACTGGAAGTCCAAGTGCATTTTTTAAATAAATCCCGGTCCTCACCGGGGCCTGAACCCGGGACCTCCAGCACTCGAGGCGGACACCATACCTCGAGACCACTCAGACTCCTCAGTAGGTTTCAAGCCAACGAAACTGGATGGCTGAAAATGGGAAGTAGGGGATGCCGCAGTTATGACGTAAAAGTAGTTAATATGGTAACAGACATGCTGTATTACATATCAAATTAAAGGGGATTGCATAAGGAAAACTGCTGTATATAATCTCATGACATGTACGATAATTCGCTTACGGCGATTAATCACCCCATGGCACTTTATCAGTCAATTAAAAACTAAAATTCGCCTCGATGAGCATTCTAATTAACTACTTGAAGCCTGGTTAATTACCTGCTCTTCATCACTTCTGTACATTATGTTCGCTCGCTCGCTTTGAACTCAAGCGTAGTCCATGCACGTGCTAGTACTACTAATGCTCATCTCATCATGTACCTCTTGTACCTTGCGGTGTCGAGGTGAAGTATAAACAGCGGGAGAGTGCCCGCTTTATGGGCTTCATATATCGACATTCCCATGGATTCTGCTATTCCCTGCGTCCATCGTTTACGTGGTCGGCCTCTTCCTCTGTTTCCATCTGGTCTGTACATCATTGCTTGTTGTGGTATGCTGTTAGATCGTAACCAACTTGCATGGCCAAACCATTTGACTTGCTGCCTTCTAATAAAATCTAGCGCAGCTATAACCCCCACTTTAGTCCTGATTTCTTCATTTCTGATCTTATCTCTTCTTGATACATTGAGCATTCTTTTCAGGAATCTCATTTCTGTTGTTGTGATTATTTTTCTCTTTTTCTGTCATTGTCCAGGTTTGGCATTGATAACATAGAGTTGGTAGGAAGATTGTGTACTACTAATGCGCTGGACTGATTTTTACGTGTGGGTTAGCTTTCCCTGTTACCAGTGTCCTTCGCCACCAGGCGAGCCCACTACGACTTCTGAGGTCCTGTGTATGATTCCGCCTCTTGAAGTGGGATTTAACCAAAGGAAATCAGGTTGTTATTTGCTTGGTCTTGGTGTTATCTCATTATCTTTGTCTTATATCTATGAATAGTTAGACCTAGCATAAGTACTTGGTGTGATGAAGCTGGGGCAATGGTCAACCCAACAAAGGCAACAGTGACTTGGTTCTCGTTGAATAATCATATTGTCAACAGTCCAACACCAACTGTAATGCTGTGTTCAGAGACGGTGGAAAGAACGCAGGCAATGAATTACCTGGGGATACGGTTTGATCGAAGCCTTGCTTATAATGTGCACATAGACCAGGTGATAACAAAGGCCAAACGGGGTTTGGCTGCGATGCGGGTGATGGCGGCAGCAAACTGTGAGCAGCGCCATCTATGTCTTCTGTACGAGGGGCTGGTCATGTCTGTTTTGGAGTATGCAATGGCAATCCTGACTCTCAGCCATAAGCAGATAGAAAGGATGGAAATGATACAGAATGAAGCTATGCGCATTATTCTTGGATGTACAAGAGATACAGCATGCAGGGCGATGCGCTACCTTCTTGATTTTCCAACCATTGAAGAGAGAATGCAAGTTTGCAGGGCACGCGCCTACCTCAGAATTAACGCAAACGCACAGCATCCACTGCATAGTGAAATTAGGAAGGTGAAGGGCAGCAGGTTAAAAAGAGGACGGTCGTGGATGGGTCAAGCCGAAGACATTCTTCAACAGGTGTGTTCACTTGAGGACTTAGAACCTGGCGAGGAGTGGGTGCAAGTGCCAGCAGACTTCTGCACATCCTTTTCAGTTTGCATCCAACTAGATAGAAAATGCAGACAAGAAAATCCGGCTGCTGTGGAGGCTGAAGTACAAGCGTTGATTTTCGAGAATTCGTTAGACAGTGACGCGGTCATCTACACAGATGGGTCGGTCGTCCGACATGTGAGAAGCTCATGGGCCTTTACAGCTCGGGCCGGAGGGAGAATTGTGAAGGAGGACTCTGGTGCTTTCACTGAAACCACAAGTAGCCTGACCATGGAAGTCATGGCAGTAAGTAAAGCAATAACATGGCTCGAGACACAGACATTCACTAGGGTATGTTTCCTTAGCGACTCAATGAACATGCTCAAGAGGATAGAGGAGGGGTCGATCCGAAGAGAATGGTTGCTGCCTCTGGAGCGGTCTCGGCTGGCAAAGATTAGTTTCATCTTCGTGCCAGGTCATGCGGGAGTACAAGGAAATGAGCGGGCTGACAAGCTCGCAGGTGAGGCTACTGTGGAGGGCGGACGCGCCATGGACCAGGCTGACATTCTGAATGCTCTACGAGAAGTGAGACTTTTGCAAGAACCAAGTGATGACTGTGAATCTACAACAATGGCCAGACTGCGAGAGCAGCAAATTAAAAGAGGGGTGGCCAAACAAGAACACTACGCAGGAAGCCAAAGAAGATTGATAAACCAACACAGAACTGGCGTCGTTAGCCGCTACACGCTGCGGGATTTGCTGAGGAGGGGATCCGAGCACTTATGGACTGAATGGTCCGATGTGCAACGAGGATGATCTGTCGACTAACTAACTAACTGACTAACTAATAGTTAGACCTAATTGGTGCGACATCTCTTCAAGCGTGATTAGTTTATCCTGCATTTGATTATGTGTGTGTGTGTGTGTGCGTGCGTGCGTGTGTGTGTGTGTGTGTGTGTGGGTGCGTGCGTGCGCGCGTGTGTGTGTGTGTGTGTGTGTGTGTGTGTGTGTGTGTGTGTGTGAAAGAGTGCAATAGCTTAAGTGAAGTCCACAACATCACGATGTTTTGTTAGAATCCATTGCATTCCATTTCCGTCTGTAGTTGTTGCTGTCTTCATAACCCAGTCATTAAAAACAATAATAGTGACAGAAGACATCCCTGTCGATCTGTTATGTTTTAAAATGCATTCGTCATTTTTCCTCATGAAGAACTCTACCCTCCACAGTTTCATATGTTGCCCTTATTAAGTTAATGATTGTTTATACCGCATCACCACCCAAAGGGACCCCGTATCAATACTATCAAAGGCTATTTCAAATTCCACAGATCCAATATAAAGCAGTGAAAGCATTTCAATACTCTGCTCTATTATTATGCCTAATGTGACTATCTGGTCTGTGCAGGATCTGTTTGGTCGGAAGCCTGTCCGATCACCCCTTAGATGTTTGTCAGTGGTGTCACTTAATATCTCCAGAAGCATCTTGCTTAATATTTTCCCCAGGCACTGACAATATCATTATTCCTCTATAATTTTCACTCTCCTGCAGGCGCTCTCTCTTAGATAACTGCACCAGATATTCTTCTTTCCAGTCTGTTGGTGTTTTTCGGTCTCATAGATTCTGCTAAATAATTTTTACATCATTTCAGTGAAGTGTCTATTTTGGATTGAATAGTTCTGCTGGGATACCATCTAGGCCAGTAGCTTTTCCATCTTTCAATAAATTGATATCTTTCTAATTGTTTCTTCAGATAGTTTTTCACAATTGATATCCAGTTCCACTTATGCCGGACGGATATCTGAAGTGTCATTTGTACCTATTTTGGTATGTGTTAACCTGTCAGCTCAAGAGAATTAAACGATTCAGTCCCGTTGTACATCGAACTTATGATCTCAGGGCCGGTAGACCAGTGTCTAGCCACTACGCTACCGCGGCTTCCTCGAGAGACATACTAACAAATAAACATACAGTTAAACAGGCAGGTAGAAATATCTACAATCAGACACAATAGACACACAGGCACAGAGGCATAAATACAGACAACATGCAAACAAACAAAGAAAGACAGACAGACATGTAAATGTGTAGGTTTAGACGGACGGAAAGACGGGCAGACGGATGGATGGATGGATTGACGGATGGGTGTGACCAATTAAACATCCACTACATGTTGAAGAACCACTCCATTATCTGCAATGTATATTGTATCATGTGAATATCTTACAATGGATACTGTGTCATGTGAATATCTTACAATAGATACTGCGTCATGTGAATATCTTACAATGTGCATGGTTTGTTGTCCGATTCCTCTTTTACCTGTCCATGTTCTAACAATGATATCATGTATACATACCCACAAACATATTCTTTATTTCTCATGCAGGAAGCATTAAACAAACTGAAATTGGAGAAAGCACAAGACAACTGCAAGAAAGACAACGCTGAAAAAGAAAACAATACGCCATCACCGCAACTAGTGGCTACCAACCCACCCTCCTTTCTCACGAAACTCAAGTCAGCATTCAAGTCCACATCTGCAGGATTCCCCCAATCCTCACCAAGTCGCTCTGAAGGATTGCCTTCAAAAATCCTCAGCTCCAATGAAACCTGTACGACGCCCTGCATCTTTTGGTGGATCGGATGGTATTAAACTCAGCGCCGGACGACGGGCCAGTCAGTTTGAGAAGCGGGTCTCGTGGGCGGACGAATACGGTTCAAATCACCCTCTGTTCTCGGTCAGGCTAATCAAGCCCCGACTGTCCGCGGACAACTGTCAGGCTGGGCAGAGCGCCCCCGGACACTCGATTCTTCGTAACACTGGCATTTGCTGAAGTCAATCCTATGGCAAATTTGTGGAGTACCCTACAAGCCAGTCAAATAGCATGATAAATACATTCATGGGCATGAACTGGCACTTCTAGAAGAACAGGAAAGATAATATAGAGACCACACTAGACAATGTACGGTTTGGAAACTACGATCAGTAAATCAAAGAACGCGAGAAGAAGAATCGGGAAGCTGTACTACAACACAACCACAAATGATCAAATGGGCTTTCCGGCTAGAGCCTTCATCAGTACATAAACAATAAACTGACAATGATGCTATTACATAAAACAGACAAAGGTTGCATAGCTGGTGTAAATTCAGGCTGTGCCCATCTCTGTGCTCCGCATGGAACGGTCAATTTGGAAGCTCGCGGCATACCGAGATTCAAAACCTTCGGCCTTAATTTGCAACAACGCCTAGCTGATCTTGCTTTCTGTCTTATTCTTCTATCAGTGCAAATCAATACCCATGCATGTATATCTACAGCCGAAGCTGCTTTTCGACGCTACGCAGAATAATTCGCCCACCGTTGTTTCTGAACTCTTACAGGAAACATCAAACATCATTCTCCACAACCACACGCCAGGGATCACAGACATCTTGTTGACTGTAAACATTCCACAACAGTGGGCCTTACTATGATATAGTCTTTGCGACTATTCTGCATTTATTGCGCGTTTTACTTGTATATCTTTTGTGAACGCTTATTATAGAGCAAATTACACCAATGGTATGTGTGCATTCATGGGTGCTGGGTCAACAAATTGTACCAATTGTATTTGTGCTTTGAAGGGTGCTGGGTCAACAAATTGTACCAATGATTTATTTATTGAAGGGTGCTGGGTCAACAAATGGTGCATGACCTTTGGAGAACGTTGCATCAACCCCAATCGCAGGTTGACTTACTAGGCAATTTTAAGTTTAGTAGTTTGCCATTGCTTTCCGATCGAAAAGTCAAAGGTTAAGTTTGACTGACTGGCCGGTGTTTTGACCGACCCCAGAAACCACCATTAGCGTACGGGAAGCTTAAGCGCCGCTGCAACGCTGACATCTGCTTTGGGTCAAGGTTACTGATATTTACACATCTTATATGCATTTAATAGGCACCCAGCGGAGATGATTTGTTGCAAGATATGACAACCGCCTTATGTAGAGAATGTAGCCAGGAGTCAGTTTATGTAGCCACTTGTAGTAAATTTTTACAGAGAAAGCATATTTGTGCAAGGAACATAGTTTATGTAGCCACTTGTAGTAAATATTTACAGAGAAGCATATTTGTGCAAGGAACATAGTTTATGTAGCCACTTGTAGTAAATTATTTACAGAGAAAGCATAGGAACATAGTTTATGTAGCCACTTGTAGTAAATTTTTACAGAGAAGCATATTTGTGCAAGGAACATAGTTTATGTAGGCACTTGTAGTAAATTTTACAGAGAAAGTATATTTGTGCACGGAACATAGCTTATGTAGCAATTGGTACGAAGATTAAGTTTCTCGCAGTGCAGTCGTAGGAACACTATTTGGAAGATGTCACTGAAAGAGAAAGTATTTGTATATATTCGGTCGTAGCGAAAGTAGATTTATATGGTAACTATGGGACTCTAGATTTATGCAGTAACTTGACGGGAAAGTAGATTTGTGTAGAAATTTGATGCGAAAGTAGCAATATTTAGTTACTGTCTAGCAAATTGGTCAAAAACAGGAAATGGACATTCCAAAAGCGAATATGATACTGCGAGAGAGAGAGAGAGAGAGAGAGAGAGAGAGAGAGAGAGAGAGAGAGAGAGAGGAGAGAGAGAGAGAGGAGAGAGAGAGAGAGAGAGCTCGTGATGTACACTAATAGATACATAATTGTGTACGATAATCAAAGTAGACAGGGACGATAACAAAGAAAGCAACATGTAACGAAGGAAGATGATAAATCAAGACACTAGGACACATTATTAAGAAAATAGACAAACAACCAATTTAAACATTCAGTTAGTCACTTTAATTAAAGAAAACAAAAAGAGCGTCTTCGTGTTTGATATGCCGGGACACAAGAAACGAGAAGGCTGTGACACAAAGAGAAGCACAGTAAACAACATTGGTTTTGCATAAGAAAACAAGGACAGTTGAAACAGTGTGACTGAGTGTAGTACACAGTGTTTGGAACGCACAGAGTGGAATCGGGCGGGCTCCCCAGGCCTGTTGTTGTGTGAGAACAACGGCATGGGGCGGTGCAAGAAAACATACAACGCGGGATTTGTGTTTAACGTGCTGATTGGATATGGGTGTTGTTCAGACATTAGTTCAGCAGTTTAGTTGAGTCGAGACCAACATCACGCCAACACGGGGTGCACACATAAGTGCTCCGTTCTCCTCCTAACTCAAACCTGAGTCTGGAGAAACTCAGCTCAGTGCATGAACTCCGATAGCACAGCGAGGATCCTGAAATACTTTGGGTAGGTTTTTAACTCTAAATTGTGCCCGGGCAGCGCCGTTAGGCTACTCTTTTTCGATTTCCAAGGGATTTTTTAGTGCGCAACAAAACACACAGGCGTCCGATCTCACTACCCAGAGACCAGGGGAAATTTTATTACTAAAGTCCACGTGGAAAAGCCCGTGTCCTCAACGGGGCCTTGAAAACCTGGGACCTCCGGCCACTCGAGGAGGCCACAACCATACCGAGACCACGCACACCCCCCGCCCCCCCCCCCCCCCATGTCAGACATTGCCAGCTTAAAGGTAGGTAGCCCGCCACAGAGTTAATGAAATGAACACCCTTGGACTATCATGGGACTGAGGGCAGGTACTTAGGGTTTCTCTCATGTGCGTAAGATGTGTCCAGTTTAAAATGGGGACAGATGTGGCATGAAGAATACGGAGTCTAGAAACGTTTCTTGTACTAGGAGTGATCATGAAAAACTTGTCCGGTCATGCCGAGTGCAAGCACTGAACCTAGAAGAAACTCTCTGGCAAGGACTTCCATGGATGTACTGTTCAGGTTTTTCTACAGTGAGAGAGGGCATACATATTGTGCTTTCACAAATGTTCTGCCCCGTATAAAAAACCCACACAGTCTTGTTGGAACCTCTCATGCAGCTGCATCAGCATTTCATCAGCCGGTCTCGTGCATCTTTCATTCACTTCAAGAGCTTTCGAGACTGAAAGAAGCACGCCATCAAGGGCGTTTAGCGGCTACAGCAGGGGTTCTCAAACGGAGTATCTCAGACGGGTTTCAGGAATGTCGATTGAGATCTCATTCTCAGGGTTTACCTAATGTGAGGAGAGGTGTTTGCAGCAATGTGTTTGGTAGGGAAGTACGATGTAGTAATTGACAATTGATACTGATGTTATATACACACGACTGGCACTAATTTGTGTGATCTTTGGGATGTAATTATGTGCCACATGCCCTCTACCCATCACTGAAAATTATTTCGCAGTACCTGGAGGGTGACAAGTTGAGAAGCACTGAGCTCGAGTGTTGCATGATCAGGCGCTTTGATCGGCCCGTTGATCTAAACAATGGGATTCACTGGGTATGCATGTCAGCACTGGTGGAGAGGAGATTCGCATACACAGAGACCGGTGACAATTACAGCTCCATGTGGCTTGATGTGTGCGTTCGCATATACAGCAGAAACATGCAAGTGACGGAGGACAAAACTGTTCGCATCTAGAGAAGATAGGGGTGGAGGAAGTGTCAGTTTCTGTAAACATCTAGAGAAGATAGGGGTGTGGAGGGAAGTGTCATGTTAACATCTAGAGAAGTAGTGGTGGAGGGAAGTGTCAGTGGAGGCGGGTTGTAGGAAGACCACAACGTGTGATTAACGATGTGAATAAAATGATGGCATATGTCAGCAAACATCAAGATAACACCAAGAGAAAAGGCACTGTTACATGTGGAGGATAACCTCTAAGAGAAAAGACACTACCTGTGGGTAGAGAACTTCAAGAGAGTATAAAAACTGAGAGAACGAAAGAGAGATCAAAGCAATGTCGACGGACACGTAATCAAGACGCTACAGGTACCGTAACTATTGGGACTCTTCAGGGTGAAACATGAAACTACTTATAGAATATTCTGAGACCCGACTTTTACTGTTAGCATCTATTGCCACAATAGGCAGCAGAAAAAACTGTTAGCACTATTTGCCACAAAGGCAGCAGAAAGTATGGACAGTTAAGTATAAATTTTAATGGTTAAACACAGCCAATTTGGTTGAACGCAAAAAAGCCATTTTTATTAGTTATTGCAAGGGTCATATTCAAATCGCGTTACAAAGTAACAGCAAATCAAATTTAATGTGTAAATCTATTAGCCAAAGCGTTGCTATGTACATTAACATCAGCTTTATTCGTTATAACATACAGATCTCATTATGACAATATTAACATATATCGTCATAATTTCAGATTCAAGAAAAAACACTATCGTCATTATTGTTGTGCCATTGTGTCATCATTATTTTATTATCGTTCATATTTATGTGGTTGCGTAATCGTTCTTGTGCGTGTTATCCTTGGTTCATGATGTTGTTTCGTCAATGTCTGTTGTGGTTCGTCCATGTTCTGTTGTTGCACCATCGTTTGGTTTTGTATTCACCGTTCTTTGTTAGTGTCAATGTTTCTGTTGTTGTCGTCCATGGTTCTGATAATGTCGTCATTGTTCTGTTGTATGTGTCTCCGTGCTTGTGTCTCCATCTTTGTCTTGTCTCCGTTCTTGTTGGTCTCCGAATCTTGTCGTTGTTTCTCCGTTCTTGTGTCTCTCCATTCTGTCGTGTCTCCGTTCTGTTGTCTCCATTCTTGTCGTTGTCTCCGTTCTTGTTGTCTCCATTCTTGTCGTTGTCTCCGTTCTTGTTGTCTCCATTCTTGTCGTTGTCTCCGTTCTTGTTGTCTCCATTCTTGTCGTTGTCTCCGTTCTTGTTGTCTCCATTCTTGTCGTTGTCTCCGTTCTTGTTGTCCCATTCTTGTCGTGGATTCCGTCTTGTTGTCCCATTCTTGCGTGTCTCCGTTCTGTTGTCTCCGTTCTTGTTGTTGAATCTCCGTTCTTGATGTTTTAATCTCCGTTCTTCGTTGTTGTCTGATACAGTCGCGCAGTCGCTGAAGAGGTCGCAGAGATGCGCTGCCCTGGGCTAAACAACGACAGCTCTAGACAAACCTCTATGTCTGTCTGTCTTCCAAACCACCTGCTGTCTCCTGTCTTCCAAACTCACTATATGGTCTGTCGTCTTCCAAACTCACTGTCTGTCTCCTGCTTCCAAAACTCACCTGTCTGTCTGCTGTCTTCCAAACTCACTGTCTGTCCTTGTCTTCCTAATCAAGTTGTCCACTCTTTTGCCCTTTCTATAGCATAATCATGAATATTATAGTATGTCGTTCAATGTTGTATAGAAACAATAAAGAGACCCACGAACGCCATCATCGTCACGTCATTATTCTCGTCAGCATGCATCATCACATCATCATCAAAATAAATTTTTAGCCACATGCTTATAATTTAATTATCATCACCAACAGGATCACAATAAATCAATGATCATCATCATCATCATCATCATCATCATCACATCATCATCATCATCATCATCATCATCATCATCATCATCATTCATCAGTCATATCATATCATCATCATCATTCATCATCATCAAAACATCATCAGCATCATCATCATCATCATCATCATCATCATCAATCAGCACATCATCACAATAATTTTTAGCACATGATTATTAATTTAATATATCACCAACAGGATCACAAGGACCAAGATCATCACATCATCATCATCATCAATAAATCATCAATCATCATATCATCATCATCATCATCATCATCATCATCATCATCATCATTGTTATTGAAATGTGTCGTAATGATACAAAAGTGATAATAATGTCCTTTCAAATGATTTCAAAGAACAAAAAAAACATATGTGATGATTATCAGGTTGCGTATTTTTTAAATCATACTGTATCATTAAGAAAACAAATGGTTAGATATATTTTACTTATGCTAACTCAGCTGATCCATGGATAGCAACATCTCAATTAATGTAGACTGAATTATCGTCATCATGTGCCCTGGCCGACAAGCAAACGTCCATGTCTCTGCTCACAAGATCGGTCTTGGGGTTCTGGATCAACTCTGCTGATGATATCCTCCCTGCCACCGTCTCAGTCATCCAGCAAACAAATTATTCCTATGTCTGCCCCTGCTTCGCCTACCACTGATCTTCTTAGTGTCACGATGTTACCATGGTGTCTCAACTTCTCTGATAGAGTCAGAGAACTGTTTGCCCTTTCTTGTGTAGAACTACATAATTGTGAATGGTCCAGTAAATCTAGACTAGGAAAAGAAAGACTACGCAACGAAATTTGCTAAATGTCAATCTCAGAGAAGAGTAGGACACACGGAACAGGGCCTTTTGAATTCCGAGTTGGAATATGCCAGACTTGGACGCCGATCAAGACTTCCATCTACATCAAAGGTTGAAGATGCCAGACTTGACGCGAAAATCTCCTTATACATCAAAGGTTGGGAAAAAAAAAAATATGCCAGACTTGGAACGCGATAAGGCTTCCTTCTACATCAAAGGTTGGAAGATGCCAGACTTGGACGCGATAAAGTCTTCCTTCTACATCAAAGGTTGGAATATGCCAGACTTGGACGCGATCAAGACTTCCATCTACATCAAAGGTTGGAAGATGCCAGACTTGGACGCGATCAAGTCTTCCTTCTACATCAAAGATTGGAAGATACTAGACTTGGACGCGATCAAGACTTCTTCTACATCAAAGGTTGGAGATGCAGATGGGACGGGTGATCAAAGACTTCCGTTCTACATCCAAAAGATGGGAAGATACTAGACTTGGGACGTGATCAAGACTTCCTTTCTACATCAAGGTTGGAAGATACTAGACTTGGACGCGATCAAGACTTCCTTCTACATCAAAGATTGGAAGATACTAGACTTGGACGCGATCAAGACTTCCTTCTACATCAAAGATTGGAAGATACTAGACTTGGACGCGATCAAGACTTCCTTCTACATCAAAGATTGGAAGATACTAGACTTGGACGCGATGAAGACTTCCTTCTACATCAAAGATTGGAAGATACTAGACTTGGACGTGATCAAGACTTCCTTCTACATCAAAGGTTGGAAGATGCCAGACTTGGACGCGATCAAGACTTCCTTCTACATCAAAGGTTGGAAGATGCCAAACTAAATAAAGATCATATAAACTGATTAATAAATATTAATTGGTGCTAGTAGAAATTGAATTTAAAAAAATAGAGAATTGTATTAAGTTGAGTCAAGAACCGACATCTCAGACTTAGGCTATTCCCATACGTATCCGTGTTTATCTTCAACAGCCAGCGAAGAGTCCCAACACTAATAGTACCAACTGTCGTATGATTATGTGTCCGTATGACATTTCCTCGGAGTACTGATTGACGGCCAAATCCTCTGGTCACTTTCTGCCGCTCCATTCTCTCCAGACTATGATGAATGATCTGTTCTTCCATTCTGTACACATGATCTCACAGAGCCCGGACCACATCTGCCTTACCATGCACGATTACCCCACCCAGTGGCTCAGACCTAGCCAATGTGTCAGTCAGCCTGATCGTTTCCCACCACAAACATGGGCAAAGCTAGGATGTAACTCATATACACTACCAGCGTGTCCCTTGTATCACCCTCATGGCTTCATTCTGTAAGCGCTCTAGTTTTACCAGCTGACTCTTTGACACAGTGAACAGTCCCAATCCATACTCAATCACTGATAGAATCAGATGTTGATAGAATATGAACAGCATTCTGTGTCCTTGTCCATCTTCTTAGATCTTATAAAAACTTTCTACATGTTCCTGGAACGACAAGCTTCTGTCGAATGTCATTCCCAGGTATTTCAATCTCCTCTCTCTCTGTCTCTCTCTCTCTCTCTCTCTCTCTCTCTCTCTCTCTGTCTGTCTGTCTCTCTCTCTCTCTCTCTCTCTCTCTCTCTCTTGACATTGTCGCCACTTATTATGAGACATGGGTAACCAACCTTAACAATCTTATAATTATTGTCCAGAGAGCACTATAATACAGATCTCTTATCTGTGCCAATGACACCACCAGCCTCTGTACATCAGTCGATTACTTTATTATCTCCTGCAACTCTTGCGCTATTTGCATCCTGTCTCTCCACTGCCTATATACAAGGCCATCATCTGCATCCTGTCTCTCCACTGCCTATATAAAAGGCCATCATCTGCATCCTGTCTCTCCACTGCCTATATAAAAGGCCATCATCTGCATCCTGTCTCTCCACTGCCTATATACAAGGCCATCATCTGCATCCTGTCTCTCCACTGCCTATATACAAGGCCATCATCTGCAAATGTCAGTATTTTTTTAATCCCTGGTGCTTCAATGCTTGCAATCTTGCACTGGTATAATTGAACAGCTGAGTCGAGATTACAGATCCCCGTGATAATCCCGAGGTAAGAATGCACATCTTCAAGGTTCATGCACCTAAGGGGAGAGAAATCCTACCCAAGTGCAGGGTAGCTGATATCCAATTCACCGCCCAGGGACTATCATCCTTCTCCATAAGAGTGTGCACTCAGG
This sequence comes from Cepaea nemoralis, assembly GCA_014155875.1. Lineage (NCBI taxonomy): Eukaryota > Metazoa > Mollusca > Gastropoda > Stylommatophora > Helicidae > Cepaea > Cepaea nemoralis. The sequence continues at coordinate 411,125 of JACEFZ010014714.1, read as the reverse complement.
AATCAGATCTGACACTGTTATATGAATCCTCAGGATCCAGCGCTCCATAAGTCTAAAACCAGTTTTCGAACTGAATAACTTTTATAAGTGAAAGAATATCTTTGACAGACAGTAACACCAATCCGTAAACTCATGAGAGAAATTTAAAGTAGGCAGTGAACATTTTTTGGACACATTATAAGAAGAAATAAATTAAAGAAATTGGTGACGATTGAAGGGAAAAGAACAAGGGGAAGGCAGAGAAGTAAATATCTGGATGGCTTCGCCACGTGCTGTGGTCTAGAACATAAAACAGAGCTGATTCACGACTCTGGTGATAGTGTGAAATGACGAAACATGACCATCAACGCTTATCAGCATGTCACATGATGATAATGAAGATGATGCTCATTCTGTTGTTTGTCATAATCTCCCCACCTGTTCTAACGCGTCGTCGTCAACGGCGCGTGGCGATTACGGCCAGGTCCACCTGTGAGCGACGCTAACCACGCTATGACAGGAATGGTCAGTCGGTGCATGTGTGGGACATGGAGTCCACGCAGGGGCACAACTCCGACTAGCGACCACTCACAGTGGTTAGCGGCCAGACGGCCCGGTGAAGTTGTACAGGACGGACGGAGTGAATGGTGCTCGTATACTTGTGTAGAGGAACGATAATAGGTAGAAAGCCTGTGTGAGTATAGGAGACTGTGCGCTTGTGAGTTGTATACATAACATTGATATGTCTATTGTCTATTGATTGTATTATGGCATCGATATTGTAATTGCGCGATGCATGTAATGGTTGTGATGAGTGAGACGCGTGAATAAATTGTTTGAATTGTATTTGTAGTGTGTCACGTCAAGTCATTCTGTGACAGTGTTTGTATCACATCTGTTGGTGATTACGAGCCTGTGTTGTTGCTGAATGCAAGATTCTGACAGGTGTGAACGTGGGTGCATCGTCCAGCTTCAACCGACCCGACTATAACATAGGTGTGAACGTGTGGGTATCGTCCAGCTTAGAACCATTATAAAGAAGATGCGAATGTGAATGTCCATCGTCCATCTTGGAATTAGTGTAAAATAGGATTGAACGTGTGTGTAAGCGGAAAAGTTTTGGAAAGAAAGCAACATGGAAAGTAAGTTGTTGAATGTGTTGAACGGACGACAGTACGACTAACAAACATACTTGACAGCACACAAACCTACAAAACTTAGTTGACAACGCATACACCACATAAACATACATGTCCTAATATTTTCTTCTTCCAAAAGCAACAGGTTTTTGTGTCATCCGAAACCGTTAGCAAGTAAAGTTCATTTTTTCGTGCAGTAACGATTAGGCAGCCATTCTCTGGTACAGTTCTCCATCATACTCCAGAGCTCCAAAGTCACTTAAGTATTATCTTTTTTCACATATACTTTTGTGTGTAAGTCTAGGCACAAGCTGTAATTTAAGAAATACTGTACACATTGTTATATTTACTAACACCTTATAATTAACGTTTTGTACATTTGTTGTATCTGAAATATTTCATCATGTCCACATTGAATGATTTCATCGAATCTGGTTTGAAATTAAAGTTAACTGGTGATGAATTGACAAAATGGAGTGAGGCAAAATATTCAGAGTATGTCGTATTGCAGGAGAAAGCTAGAGATCGTGAATACAGAGCTGCCGAAAGGGAGCTGAAAAAAGCAGAATTAGAAGCGGAGGCTAAGAAATTAGACACTGCTATGAAACAGTCTGAATTAGAGGCTAAAAAGGCAGAAACAGATGCTGAGATAAGAAAAGCTGAGATCTCTGCCCAGAGCAAGAGAGAGGAGCTTGAAATTAATGCACGAACGAAAAAGGAAGAACTTGAAATGCAGCTGAAAATTAAATAGCTGGAAGCTGAAACATCAGCAGATAGAGATTCTAGAAAGTCAGAAAGACTAGATAAAGCGAATCAGTACAAAAAGTACCAAGGGATCGTCAAAAATTTCACCACGGGCGACTGCATTGCAGCCTTCACCCAAAACTTTGAAACCATAATGGACCATTATTAGATCCCAGAGACTGAATGGAACATTATATATATGAGAAGTCTTTCAGGGGAACCTCTCAAAGTGATAGAGACCATTCCCAAAGATCTTAGGAAAGATTATCAATATATTAAGTCTAAAATTATGTCACATTTCCTGTTAGATGAAGCAGGCTACAGAGAACAGTTTAGTAAATTAGCTCCAAAACCTACACAAACGTTCTCTGACTACATCTCAGTAGTACAGGATATATTTAGTAAATGGCTGTCAGCAGCCAAAGTAAATAACAACTTTGAGAAGTTGAAAGATTCTAATTCTTAGAGATAAAATTATTACATCTCTACCATCACCATTTTCTAAATTTCTGCAAGAATGTGAGTGCGAGAGTGTGCAACATATTGAGAAACGAGGTTCGGCTTATTTCACAGCCAACAAACAGTGTTTTACTAGTGGATTGACTGACACACACTTTGTAGCAGCCGCTACCTATGACAGAACGAAGTCAGGTCCCTACACGAAACAGAAACCCTTTAAGCAATCTGCTGATAAATATTACCAATGCAGATATTGCCATCTTCCACATAATGAAAGTGATATGTGTGACAAACACCCAGGGTACCTCACATACTTGCAAAACTATATAGATAAGCAAGATAAGGAGAGAAAGAGCTATAAACGACTCACCAAATGCTTCCTTTGCAAGGCATATGGCCACTGGCGTCATGCTTGTAAAGGTAAACAAATGACCAGAAAGGCTAATGCAGCCATGTTTGATAGCTCTTCCTCAGATGAGGAAACAGTAGAAAATCATCCTGTTAATGCAGCACAGGCCATTGATGTATTTCATCTTAATAAATGTACCATCTGTGATCGTTTTCATGAGGATGGCTTATTAACATGCGGCCACTCAATACCTATTGCCAATGAAGAAGCTAATTTGGTAATAAACTCCAAAGGCAAACTTAACATCCACCAAGGGTTTGTAAATGGCAAATCTGCCACCGTTTTACGGGATAGTGGATGTACTCTTATTGGTTTGAAGAGAGACTTTATTTTACCTTCAGATTATACTGGCAAACATGTTACATGCAGAACTATTCTCAGGTAACATCGAGAAGTACCCACTTGCATAGGTATATATTGACACCCCATTTCTCACAGGAAAGGTTAAATGCGCAGCATTATCCAACCCATGTTGTGACATAATCGTTGGTAACCTTCCTGAAGTAAATGATATGCCACACGACAGTATAACATCTTCTGTCGAATGTATTATTGATAATGCAATATCATCCTCAACTGAACATACTGTTGACAATTTATTATCACCTGTGAATGAATGTATGTTTGCCAATTATTTAACTTCATCACATGATTGTATTGATTTAAATGTAACATCACCTTGTCATGTTGTTGATATGGCAAATGCAGTAACTAGATCTGCTGCAAAAGTGCAAGATGGAATTAACTAAACTGAGGCTTTGGAAATGTTAAGCCCAGTTATATTACCTCCTAAGACCATGAGGGAGAATTTCATAACAGCCCAAAAGGCCGATTTATCATTGCACAAATATTTTAATTTAATAGGCCAAAAGCCAAGAATTACAAAGAATGCTAGATGGCATTTTGCACTCAAAGGTGGTATCCTTACACGGTACTATACCAAAGGTACCAACACCACTGAGCAAACGGTGCTACCAACCGAACACCGCAAACAAGCATTACATCTAGCACATGACTATACCCTTTGCAGGGCATATGGCTTATTCAAAAACTAGGTCTCGATTACTTACCCAGTTCTACTGGCCTAAATTCTGCAGTGACACCAAGCAATATTGCAGAACTTGTGACATCTGCCAGAAGCTTGTTAAAAAGGGTAAACACCCGCAAGCTGAACTACAAAGTAACAGATCTAGCAAGTAGACCTTTCGAAAAGATCTCTGTTGACATTGTAGGTCCTCTAAACCATGTAACATCAAGAGGAAATAAGTTCATAATAACGATAACTGACCTCTGTAGCAGATGGCCTGAAGCAATTCCACTTAAGAATATAACTGCCAAGGATGTTATGGAAGTTTTCTTCCACATTTTTTTCTAGAGTAGGGTTTCCTGATACCATTCTCTCAGATCGTGGGAGTCAGTTCATAGCTGCAGCCACTCAAGCCTTTACTAGAATGTTAGGGGTAAAGCAGTGCTTTAACAGCCCATACCACCCTCATTCTACGGGGATTGTAGAAAAGATGAACGGTGATCTCAAGCATATGCTATCAAAAGTTACCCAGGAACATCCTGAAGACTGGGATACTTATTTACCTGCCATACTATTTGCATATCGCGAAGTACCTCATTCCAGTACAGGTTTCTCACCATTTGAACTTGTATATGGAGCCAAACCACGCGGCCCATTATCTATGTACCATTCTATGTTAACTGAAAGTATAACTGTACATAAACCAGTATCATCATATGAACATGTAACATCATTGCGTGATAGGATAATGAAATCTTGTGTGTTAGCTAAAGAAGCACTGAAACAATCTGGTGCTATTTACAGACAGTATGCAAACAGAGGAAATAGGACAATAACACTGACACCTGGACAAGACGTACTACTTCTTTTGCCAAGCGACAGACATCTTTTGACAGACTCATGGCAAGGACCGTTTAAAGTACTGAGACAAATCTCGACAGTGGACTATGAGATCGCAATAAAAGACAAACACAAAATATTTCACATCAACATGTTAAAACCATACTACAACAGAGACGAAGACCAAGACGAGACAGCAGCAAGCACAACGATAGTGGACCACGCAGACGATGACGAGACCGACGAAATACCGACCCCATCACTTGACACGACAAACAATCTGCATGACATCAGAATAAATCCTAATCTGACTCAGACAGAGACAGACAATTGCAGACAACTGTTACAAGACTGCGACATTTGTACGGATGACAAGACTTCTTCTGACAGACCATGTAACAACATTACAGCAGACATTTGACCGTATCAGACAACACGGACTGACAGTCAAACCATCGAAAGTTGACATAGCCTACCAATAAATTTCATTTTGGGATATAAAATTTGTAATGGCTTTGTCATGACTAAAGATAACATCGTGTCAAGAATTCTCAAATTGTCGCTTCCGACGACAAAGAGTTGAAAATTATTCTTGGTCTGTTAAATTGTTACAGACAGTGTATACCAATTTTTGCCACATTGACGGACTGTTTCACTAACCTGCTAACAAAATTGTAAACAGCGAATGCCTAAGACCTGCATTTACAAAAGTATTATCCTACTTTTCTAGTAACCCCATTCTTAAATTACCAAATTTGGACATTATTTTTCAGATTAAGTACTGACGCGAGCTCCGTAGCGATTGGGGCAGTACTATCGAGACAGACAACAGTCCGTTAACTTTCATCACGACTAGAACTCCTACCAACCACAGGGTAGCACGATGGTCACTAATAGTTCAAGATTTCAGTTTTGAAGTCAGGCATATCTCTGGCACACAGAATACGATGCTGACCTTCTTTCCAGATGTCCTTACGACACATCCGATAGCCTATCTGTGCCTGACCGCACACAGCAGACCAAGAAGTAATCTGCAGAGTAATATAGCGGTCAGCATCACAGCGAAATGTGAAATTATTTCAGTAACGCTGTGTAGAAATTGTGATAGGGACAACGTCCCAATGTAAATATAGTACATATATTTTATAGTTGTTGTGATAATTGTGATGAATACTTGTGTTGTATGTGATCGAAAGGTAACATTATTTTAAATATGTATTAACATTGTAACGAACAGTGCTACGTGATTTCAAGACTTACTTTGCTTGAACTGTTCCAGTATCCGTAGTACCTGCGAAGCAGAGTGTTCCGACGTATTTTACTCTGTGTGAAAGGGACAGTGACATCTGAATTCTACAGAACACTTTAATCCATATTTTGAAAGAAAGAGTTAATCCTTCAGCTGTTCCTAAGAACTGTGTACTCTGTTTGTTTATATAACATCCCGACGGAAGAACATTGTGTTAACTACACCTCAACACACTAGCTGTGTACTTCCGGTATTTATATAATTAATTAAAAAAACTAGCAGACTATAGTGTAATTCTCACAACGAATTGACGATTGATATAAACTTTGTGAGCTGAAAGATTGCATATACAAAATGTATGCAAGGAGTTTGATAGATGTAATCTTAGAATCATAAGTTGATTAACTTGTTCACAATAGTGACATTTGGTTCACTATTTTCAATAAACATCAAACTATGACGCTTAGAAATTGATTTACTAATGTAATTTATTTTCTTTGAAAGCATGTTGAAATTATCGCCCATAGATTTTGTATTGTTTCACTGATTACAACCAAGGGAAACAATTGAAATTAGTGGTAATGTGTAACACAGTATAGAAACCATCCTTATGTTGCCAGATTGGCGACACATCAAGGTGACATCAACTATGCATGGTAGTAATTACCGAAGTTGTAGACCTACATGAGACTTTCCGACCAGATGAGGTTGGGGTCAAATGTTGGAGTCATCTCATAGGGAGGGACTCGCGGCCTGACATGTCGTTTTTGTTATTTTTGTTTATCTGTTCGAGAGGTAGTTGCGTTGCTCGCTGATAGCTACCGGACTGGCTGTGTCATATTGCAACTAACGTAAGAATCCATCTAGTGGATTGTACTTGAGGAGTGTTGCTTAACAGCATCATTATAGTGTGTGTGTATATAACTTACAATTATCTACATATTTCAATATAAACCAAAGTGTCACGTCAGATGACAAACAATGGGTCGATTCTGACAGGTAATTAATAAACCCATTTGTATATAGAGTACATGAAAGTATTCTCCTTTCATGAAAAGGAGGGCGGGAGAATGTCATAATCTCCCCACCTGTTCTAACGCGTCGTCGTCAACGGCGCCTGGCGATTACGGCCAGGTCCACCTGTGAGCGACGCTAACCACGCTGTGGTAGGAATGGTCAGTCGGTGCATGCGTGGGACATGGAGTCCACGCAGGGGCACAACTCCGACTAGCGACCACTCACAGTGGTTAGCGGCCAGACGGCCCGGTGAAGTTGTACAGGACGGACGGAATGAATGGTGCTCGTATACTTGTGTAGATGAACGATAATAGATAGAAAGCCTGTGTGAGTATAGGAGACTGTGCGCTTGTGAGTTGTATACATTACATTGATATGTCTATTGTCTATTGATTGTATTATGGCATCGATATTGTAATTGCGCGATGCATGTAATGGTTGTGATGAGTGAGACGCGTGAATAAAGTGTTTGAATTGTATTTGTAGTGTGTCACGTCAAGTCATTCTGTGACAGTGTTTATATCACATCTGTTGGTGATTACGAGCCTGTGTTATTGCTGAATGCAAGAATCTGACATTGTTATGCCTTAATATAGTCACCGTAGTATCAGTCATAACATCTGATGGGAGATGCCTTGAAGAGATTAGAACATGAATCACCATGGCGAAAGTAGCCTTTAGCAAGATGAAAAACATTCTGACCAATAAAATGATGTCAATTGAAACGAGAAAAAGAGTGTTGAGAGGATACATAGAGCCTGTCTCTTTGTATGGATGTGAAACTTGGACAATGAGCAGTCAAGCTGAAAAACATCTGATGTCTGCAGAAATTTGGTTTCTAAGGAAAATGCAAAGAATACCATGGACAGACGGAAAAACCAATGACCAAGTACTACAGGAGACAAATGAAATCGTAAATGGATTAGAGTCATTAGACGTAGACAGTCAAAATTTTTTGGACATGTTATGAGAAGAAATAGATTGGAGAACTTGGTGACAACTGGCAGGATCGAAGGGAACAGACCAAGAGGAAGACCGAGAGGAAAATACCTGGATGGCTTGGCCACATGGCATGGACGAGACAGGAACGCTGAGCTGATCCACGACTCTGGTGATCGAGTGAAATGGCGAGTCATGACCGCCCACGCTTTCGGCATAGCACATGATTGATGATTGATTGAGTATCATTCATTCATTCATTATGTGCCATGCAGATAAGCGTGGGCGGTCATGTTCTGCCATCTCACTCAGATCACCAGAGTCGTGGATCAGCTCCGTCTGAATGTCGATTATATCGCAAAACATAATGTTCTTGGCCTCTGTGAAGAAGGTAATTTGCCATTGCTTTCCTTCTTAGCAGTGATCATACTGGTCAGTGACCGTAGCCATTGTCTCCTCAAAATAGAGATCCTTTGCCTACCGTCGTGAAGCTGGAGACCATAAACCACAACTATCTGTCGGCTGCTCTTCAACCTCATCCACCATCTGCATCCATGGCTTCACGTAACCCTGATTAGGGGGGGGGGATAAACGGGTACTCCACCTTACCCAAGCGTGTCCCGTAGGCTAGCGGAGGGAAGGAGGCAGTATTATCATATCTGTGGTTTATATATTGTTGTCTTTTGCATGTGTTTGTTTGCTGATGAAGGCAAGTCGCTGCAACATCTTTTGTTTTTCGTAATTGTGTTTTGTAAGGCTGCTGAATATTTCGTGTATTTATACTGATTGCATACCTTAGATCCACAGTGATATAAACTCACTGGGCATAAATTCTGTCTATAGTCAATACTTGTACATTCAGGTAATATGACAGATCTGGCTAATGTTAACATTTATATTAGTTTGCCCGGATCAATAAGTGCTTGTAATGTTAACATGTATATTAATTTGATTGGCAAGATCGAAGGGAAGAGACCAAGGGGAAGACCGACAAGTAAATACCTGGATGGCGTGGCCACGTGGCATGGTCGAGACAGAAACAAGGAGCTGATCCACGACTCTGGTGATCGAGTGAGATGGCGAGTCATGACCGCCCACGCATATTGACATGGCACATGATAGATGGATAATGTGGCTTATCAGTAAGGGGTTCTGATTTTAAGGCTCCGTGACGTAGGATTACAGGATGAAGTTCGTAATCCCGCATACGGCGGTTGAAACACAGCTGCGGGACGATTTGGCAAGCAGACCACCTTGCATTGATTGTATGAAAATGGCATGAGTGCCGATCGTTCAGAAAACAATGGCAAACTATTGAATGTAAACTCGCCAAGAGATCACAAACAGCCAAACAATGCTGGAGTTGATTGTTACGTCCTGTAAATAATATGCAGCTAACTTGTTTTAATTGGCATTCGATGAGTGATTTGGTCAGTATAACACCATCCATCCATCCATCATGTGCCATGCCGGAAAGCGTGGGCGGTCATGACTCGCCATTTCACTCGATTACCAGAGTCGTGGATCAGCTCAGTATTCCTGTCTCGACCATGCCATTTAACCAAGCCATCCAGGTATTTACTTCTCGATCTTCCCCTTGGTCTTTTCCCTTCTGCCATGAGTCTACTCGGAAGGGAAATAGACTGATAACAAGTCAGAAAATAGTTGGTATTAGTGACGACTAGTCACAGTAAACTGGGAGAAAGAACGCTAAGAAATAGATGGTTAAATTGAAGAAACCAATCAGATAGCGAGCTCAGGCCACGTGATGTATTGGGCAAGGCACGGTCAGCGGCAGACGGGAATTTAATCTGCTGGGAACCGCCGTCAAGTCAACATCGCAGAAACGGCAAGCCAGAGTTCTAATATGAAGATGAGGACAGAGATTTGAAAGTTAATATGAAAACAACGATCGACCATCGGGAGAAATTGTTAACTAGCCGGCGAGATCGTTGATACAGCAAGAAGATGGCCAGTACACACGCCGCCGCAACCAGGCTATTGAGCACGTTACAGCACAGCAAGCGAGTTCAGCTGTGTCGCTTGAGTGGGCCGCCAGCCATGTGATGACCCAGTACAGAAGGTTGTAAGTAGGTTGTTAGCAATATTGTGTAAAAGAATTACATTGCAACTTGCCTTGACGAGAGGCCGTGGAGTATAGCCAAGTCAGGCTAGTGGGTACGTGATACGACGGAATATGTCGACGTAGCTAGCTGACTTGTTATCTAAAGGAATAAAGACATTCGTTTTGTATGCTCCATGCCTGTGACGCAGATGTTGTTAACTGTGTTCTTGAGCGCATTCAAGCATAACTGTCAGTGTAGCTTCCACATACCCCTGAAAGCACATTGGCACCCTCGATCTTGCCAGTTGTCACCAAGTTCTCCAATTCATTTCTGCTCATATGTCCAAAACATTTTGACTGTCTACGTCTAAGTATAACACTGGCCGCCTTTATTTCTCAAGACATTTCTTGGTACACATTTTAAGCTGGGCCAACTTAAGCCCGATAAATGTCTTTTTTATAACATTCTGAATGTTCACATCTGCGGATGGACCCCATGACTTCCGGGTGGGCCACTACTACCGAAGCCCCGGATGTACACACACAGACGTCCAATTCTGATGCCGCCCAGTTCGTTCTCCTATTTGTACTTCTTTACGTAGCCACCTAAAGTGCTAATCAATACCATGACTTGCTTGCCCATGTTATTTTAATGCTTGTATCATCCGGGTGCAGTAATCCGCATTGAAAACAAGCAAACAACCAGTGATAGGCGCGCCGACTTCTAATAATATTTGTACTGCGTCAGCAAACACTCCATTAAGATAAGGTTCTCTGGAAGAGTTGTTGAGCAAGCTGGTACCGACGTCAATCAGGGATTTCCCTCACAAGATCACTGAATTATCCCGACATGACCAGTCGTGACGTCAAAGGATTGCCCACCCGCCGCTGTTGCACTAAATGTCGTCTGGCTTAATCGTTTCAGATTATGGGTAGGTTGTTAATTTTTGGAGAAGTTTGCGTTACAAGGTTTTAATATGGAATCGATTTGTGATAATTAGAATTGGAAATGGCATTGTGCGCAGAAAAGATCTAAAATATAATTTACACTGTTATTTGTGCAAATGTTAATCTGTGCACCAAACAACCTATTTTCTAGCATTATGGTTGTTCGTCATTTGTGCGATATTGTTTGAGGGGAAAGACAGCTCTGCTGTACAATGACTGGGGAGCGGTGCTTTGGTCGGGAGAGAGGTCTCTGCTCCAACCTGACTCCGAGATGCAGGCCCTGGTCGGGAGAGAGAGTCTAGCTCTCAACCTGACTCCGAGAGATGCAGGCCCTGGTCGGGAGAGAGGTCTCTGCTCCAACCTGACTCCGAGATGCAGGCCCTGGTCGAGAGAGAGGTCTCTTCTCCAACCTGACTCCGAGAGGTGCAGGCCCTGGTCATGGCGCAGGTACCTCAATGTCAATGCATGAGACTTTTCAGGGGATTCACAACCAACCAGCCAGTCAACCAGCCAACCAACGAGCCAACTAACCAGCTAGCCAGCAAACCAAACAACGAGCTAGCCAACCAACAACCAACCAACTAGCCAGCCAGTCAACCAAACAACCAACCAACTAGCCAGCCAGCCAAACAACTAGCCAGCCAGCCAACCAACTAGCCAGCCAGCCAAACAACAAGCCAGCCAGCCAACCAACTAGCCAGCATGCCAACCAGCTTGCCAACCAACCAGCAAGCCAGCAGACCAACCAACCAACCTACCAGCCAATCAGTCAACAAAGCAACCATACAACCAGCCAACCATCCAACCAGCCAACCATCCAACCAGCCAACCAACCAACCAGCCAACCATCCAACCAAACAAATAACCTACAATATGTGATGGCGCTTTGCTGTCGCTGACCATAGCAGGAAATTGCTTCGACACAAATGATTACTTATTAATATTATTATTATTATAACAATTATTATTATTATTATTATTATTATTATTATTATTATTATTATTATTATTATTATTATTATTATTATTATGTGTCCGAATTTTGGTCACACTCTCATGTCGTTAACCCTTCATGGAGATTATATCTGAGCAAACACAATTAACTCGGTTATCTTCCCTCGTCGTTTGAAACCTGCAGTGATCTCCCTCAGTGATAACTTTGTTATTTTTTGGGTGTTTTCTAGACATCGTCCATATTTATTATCCTCCATCACTTTATCAATGGCAGCATATTTTTTGTGAGGACATATCTAGGTATAAAATAGTGTTTTCGTGTTTTAAAAGACAATACCATAATTCATATCGGTTCATCTTTGCACTAAATATGAAAATTCGCTGTACATGTTTTGTAAAAATAATAATTGCATAATAAATTGCACTTGGTTCCATATTTAGCAATGTTATAGTAATTTTTCATTTGGTTCTATATATGCTAATGCTATTGTAATTGTACACGTTGTTCCATATATAGTAATGTTATGGTAATTTCCCACGTATTTCTGTATATATAAAGCAGTTAGTCGACAGATCATCCTTATTGCACATCGAACCATTCAGTCCATAAGTGCTCGGATCCCCTCCTCATAGGATCCCGCAGCGTGTAGTGGCTAACGACGCCAGTTCTGTGTTGGTTTATCAGTCTTCTTTGGCTTCCTGCGTAGTGGTCTTGTTTGGCAACACCTCTTTTAATTTGCTGTTCTTGCAGTCTGGCCATGGTTGTAGATTCACAGTCATCACTTGGTTCTCGCAAAAGTCTTACTTCTCGTAGAGCATTCAGAATGTCAGCCGGGTCCATGGCGCGTCCGCCCTCCACAGCAGCGTTACCTGCGAGCTTGTCAGCCCGCTCATTTCCTTGTACTCCCGCATGCCCTGGCACGAAGATGAAACTAATCTTTGCCAGCCGAGATCGCTCCAGAGACAGCAACCAGTCTCTTCGGATCTCCCCCATCTCTATCCTCTTGAGCATGTTCATTGAGTCGCTAAGGAAACATGCCCTAGTGAATGTCTGTGTCTCGAGCCATGTTATTGCTTTACTTACTGCCATGACTTTCATAGTCACGCTGCTTGTGGTCTCAGTAAAAGCACCAGAGTCCTCCTTTACAATACTCCCTCCGGCCTGAGCCGTAGAGACCCATGAGCTTCTCACATGTCGGACGACCGACCCATCTGTGTAAATGACAGCATGGTTGGAAAATCAAGAAGGTAGCGCATCGCCCTGCATGCTGTATCTCTTGTACATCCAAGAATAATGCGCATAGCTTCATTCTGTATCCTTTCCATCCTTTCTATCTGCTTATGGCTGAGAGTCAGGATTGCCATTGCATACTCCAAAACAGACATGACCAGCCCCTCGTACAGAAGACATAGATGGCGCTGCTCACAGTTTGCTGCCGCCATCACCCGCATCGCTGCCAAACCCCGCTTGGCCTTTGTTATCACCTGGTCTATGTGCACATTAGAAGCAAGGCTTCGATCAAACCGTATCCCTAGGTAATTCATTGCCTGCTTTCTTCCACCGTGTCTGAACACAGCATTACAGTTGGTGTTGGAGTGTTGACAATATGATTATTCAACGAGAACCAAGTCACTGTTGCCTTTGTTGGGTTGACCATTTCCCCAGCTTAATCACACCAAGTACTTATGCGATTGAGTTCGGTTTGTAGTTCCACAGCAACCTGATCTATATCCTTACCCTGACGATACACTAAAACATCGTCGGCATATGACAATGTCCTGCTAGGTCCAGTGATCTGCTCGCTGGTGATTATCACTGTGTAGGCGTTGAACAGTACCTGAGATAATGGTGATCCATGTGGTAGGCCAGGATATATTGTTGTTGGTTCCGAAGTTCAACTGCCACATCTAAAATATACTTTCCGTTGGAAGAGGGCTGCAGCGATCCAACTAAGGAGAAATGGACTTATTTTGAGTTCAAGAAGCTGAAGCATTAGAAAATCCAATGGTACTCTGTTGTACGCGCCCTGAAGATCAATCGCTGCAGCAAAGGTTTCAATACCTGAGTGGAAACTTTTATAGACATCATGGGCAAAAACTGCTGAATTGGTCCATGTTTCTCTTTTTGGACGGTACCCACCAGGGTAGGTGGGAAAACACCTTGCCTCTCTAGCTGGCTTGATATTTTCCAGGCAATTAACTTCTCTAGCAGCTTGCCTATTATATTCTTCATGGTTATAACTCAATGTTGTGTATCCGTTTAAAGTGTCGTCCCTGGAGTGAGAGGAATCAACACCCACATTATATTTTAACCCCTAATCATTATCCTGGAGAAACCACTAGAATCCGTCTTCAAAACTCCGTCAGTTTATGGACACCTCTTTCTCTCTCTCTATCACTGCTGTATCATGCCCCCTCTCATTCTTCCCCAACGCAACATACTCAACAACTCTAGCTTATAAAAATTAATAACAATTGATTTATTAAAAGAAAAGTGTAATGTTTGTGAGAAGCGTATGCGAAGAATGTGTGACGTGTTCTATAATGTGTGTAGAATCGGACCCTCAGATCAATAGCACAGTCAGTTCATCCTTGCAAGGACACACCACAGTACGTTAGGTCAGCACAAGACAACCTCACCGAGTGATGTATCTCTCCTGCCAGACACTTACTTTCTTCTGTAGCTACCTGGTAATCCATCGACATGATCCTTCGAAATAGATACTGTTTATTATTTACTACTGATCATGGACCGGTTGCACACTGCACATTATAAGTCCCCATAGTTCTTAAAATGTACAAATCTCTGTACTGTGAAAATTGGTATCACTGTTGATCTTATCTATTGTCTATACTGTCTCAAATATAATGCCCCTTGTAATCTTTCACTGGAATCTACCACACCATGTGAATGTTACATTTAAAGTTCTCGTTTAGTTACTATTGTTCGTAGTATGTGTATCAACAAACATCACCCATCCTAGGTGAACCTTATTACACAGGAATCGTTATATGGTTTGGCTCCTCTGAGCCATGTTCCGGTGGACCCTCCTGATCATAGACCCAGCGTAAACATTATGGTACAACCTTTCTTCTTGGACGTTATTCATTTTCCGTAAGAAAACATTTGACTGTTCAACTGGTGTTCTTTCCAAATCGGAGTTGAACTTCTTCAAAACGAGAGTAGAGCTTCCTCGTAACTGGCAGGAAACTTGTTAGAGAAATAATACACCGGGTGAAAGCACCAGTCACTGATCTTACCAGCTGAGTGTAGGCCTACAGCCTTGCTCAGATATTTATCAGCGAACTAAACTCTGTCATAGAGCAGATGAGCTCATCACCTAGGTCCGAATCAGGCTATGACAAGGAAAGACCAATAATCACAGTGCAGAACCCCAGTGGGCACCCCACTGTAAGATCCCACTATTGGACAACTCCCCCATCTCCCAACCATCCTTAATCTCTCCAAATATCACCCCACTACACTATTCTCACTAGCAGAGATAATTCTCCCTTCCCTACTATATTCTCAACTAACAGAGCTAATCATCACTTCACTACTCTATTATCAACCAACAGAGCTAATTATTTCCTCACCCTAGCTAGTGTTAACAAGGCTACTGCCTATTTTAATTAGGCCTAAATACACGATATGCAATACCTTATACAACACCGCATCACTCCTGGATGGCATCTACAACTTGCCATAAAGACATATGTTATTTAATGTTAATTAAATCGAACAAAGTAGATGCTCTCCGAATTCCTAACAGTGGTAC
Source organism: Cepaea nemoralis (assembly GCA_014155875.1). NCBI lineage: Eukaryota > Metazoa > Mollusca > Gastropoda > Stylommatophora > Helicidae > Cepaea > Cepaea nemoralis. The sequence goes on along the minus strand of JACEFZ010014714.1, from coordinate 395,577 downwards.
AGAACCATGTCAGCTCTAGTCAACTTTCTGGTCTACACTGACAGTAAACAAGTCAGGTTTTTGTCAAAGAGCCTGGAGTGTTCTAGTGAAGTTCTTTGAAGTCAATACATCAGATGTTCCAGGGGCAGACTATCCATTTCAGAAATCTTCTCTCCCCTTTGTTTAATCAATGCAAAAGTTGTCTTCCATGTTATGAAAACCAACACAGCTAGCGTGTTTCCTGCATTCTTCCGATCGGCACATCAACCTGTCTACAAATTTCCGTCTTGTGGGGAACTTTCAAAGACGGCTATTTTGCTTTGATCCGACTTGTTTTTCTGTACTGGTGAAAAAACAATTGTGGCCTTGAAAACATGCTGTCTCCGTTAGTTGTTTTCATCTTATCGCCAATTTACAGTGGGTTCGTGACACAGGCCCCCTCTTAAGAGAGTAGTCCATCTCACTCTTTTCCACTGTAAGTTCGATCCAGATGATTTATTTTTCCTCCTCAGAAGCTGGGTGTCTTGAGAGAAAATCCGCTCCAACATTTTCCTTCCCAGGTATATACTCCACTGTGAAATTGTAGGGTTGAAGTAACAACGACCACCGCAGAAAACGGGCGTTGAGCTTCTGAGAAGTAGCCAGGAACATCAGGGGCTGATGATCCGACTGGACCCGAAACTGAACTCCATACAAATAGGGCTGGAATTTTTGCACGGCCCATACGAGAGACAAGCATTCTCTCTCGACGGTCAAATAATTCCTCTCAGCCTGGGGATGTTTCTTGCTTGCGTTTGCCACAGGTTTCAAAGCCGTCCAGGCGATGACAGCAATTTGACAATTTGACAGCAAACCGTCCAGGCTATGAGGACAGTGCTATTGAACTTGACTCTAGTTTCACCTTCACTCACTACAGTGTGTAGATGGGGTGTCCTAGGACACCATGGCAGCGACCACCACCCGTGCAGCATATTGGTGGAGAAAGGCAGAACCAGGCAGCACAAGCTAAAGGTAAAGACGTTCCAGTATCACAGTACAGGGCAAGATGTGGTGAGTAAAATAAGACGTGACAAGCGCAGAACGTTTCAGGGCAGGAAAAAAAGCTGGGAGCAGCCACCGTGGTGGAGTTTCGAGGTGGAGAAGGCTTGGGTGGATAAGCGTAGTGCTGTAAGGAGATCGCAAAATGCCAAGAAGAACAGAGCTGGTCATCCTAGTCCCTGCTTGCACTTAGAAAGAGAGATGCACACAAAAGTAAGCTATTTCAAAAAACTGGTCAAGGTGGTTAAAAGCGAAAAATGGGCAGAGGTGTGTCAACGAGTAAGCACAGACAAGTCACTGAAATTGTTCTGGCGACTACATAAAAGCATGAGTGGTGTAGTCAAGAATAAGAGCATTTCTGACTTCCAAGGTGCTGACCTCACCTGGCAGAGGACTGACGAGAACAAGGGCAAAGCCCTCTTTGAACGCTACCTTGAGCAGAGCAACCAGACAGACATGGGAGGCCGGAATCTGGCCAAGGAGGTCACCTCAGACAGATGCAAGGCCCAGAACACTTCGGATGAAGACACAGTGACAGTGAAAAAAATCAAGGCTGTGCTTCGACGATAAAAAAAACAGTGCTCCAGGTCCTGAAGGCATAAGATACGACGACATAAATAGGTGTACCGACAATGAGCTAGAGAAACTAGCAGACATGTACAACAACAGTATAGGGAGTGCTAGCATCAAGGAGGAATGGTTACACAGCTATCTGATTCCCTTGCCGAAGCCTGACAAAGACCACAAATAAATTCAGGGATATCGAATTATAACCATGCAGAATACAATAGGCAAGCTGCTAGAGAAGGTAATTGCCAGGAAAATATCAAGCCAACTAGAGAGGCAAGGTGTTTTCCCACCTAACCTGGGTGGGTACCGTCCAAAAAGAGAAACCTGGACCAATGCAGCAGTCTTTGCCCATGATGTCTATGAAGGTTTCCACTCAGGCACTGAAACCGTTGCTGCAGCGATTGATCTTGAGGACGCATACAACAGAGTACCACTGGTTGTTTTAATGTTTCAGCTTCTTGAACTAAACGTAAGTCCATTCCTCCTTAGTTGGATCGCTGCAGCCCTCTACCAACGGAAAGTAGTTTTAGATGTGACAGTTGGACTTCGGAACCAACAACAATATATCCTGGCCTACCACAGGGATCACCATTATCTCCGGTACTGTTCAACGCCTACACAGTGAGAATCACCAGTGAGCAGATCACTGGACCTGGCAGGACATTGTCATATGCCGATGATGTTTTAGTGTATCGTCAGGGTAAGGATAGAGAGGAGGTTGCTGTGGAACTACAAACCGAACTCAATCGCATAAGTACTTGATGTGATGAAGCTGGGGCAATGGTCAACCCAACAAAGGCAACAGTGACTTGGTTCTCGTTGAATAATCATATTGTCAACAATCCAACACCAACTGTAATGCTGTGTTCAGAGACGGTGGAAAGAACGCAGGCAATGAATTACCTGGGGATACGGTTTGATCGAAGCCTTGCTTATAATGTGCACATAGACCAGGTGATAACAAAGGCCAAGCGGGGTTTGGCAGCGATGCGGGTGATGGCGGCAGCAAACTGTGAGCAGCGCCATCTATGTCTTCTGTACGAGGGGCTGGTCATGTCTGTTTTGGAGTATGCAATGGCAATCCTGACTCTCAGCCATAAGCAGATAGAAAGGATGGAAAGGATACAGAATGAAGCTATGCGCATTATTCTTGGATGTACAAGAGATACAGCATGCAGGGCGATGCGCTACCTTCTTGATTTTCCAACCATTGAAGAGAGAGTACAAGTTTGCAGGGCACGCGCCTACCTCAGAATTAACGCAAACACACAACATCCACTGCATAGTGAAATTAGGAAGGTGAAGGGCAGCAGGTTAAAAAGAGGACGGTCGTGGATGGGTTAAGCCGAAGACATTCTTCAACAGGTGTGTTCACTTGAGGACTTAGAACCTGGCGAGGAGTGGGTGCAAGTGCCAACATACTTCTGCACATCCTTTTCAGTTTGCATCCAACTAGATAGATAATGCAGACAAGAAAATCCGGCTGCTGTGGAGGCTGAAGTACAAGCGTTGATTTTCGAGAATTCGCTAGACGGTGACGCAGGTCATCTACACAGATGGGTCGGTCGTCCGACATGTGAGAAGCTCATGGGCCTTTACAGCTCGGGCCGGAGGGAGAATTGTGAAGGAGGACTCTGGTGCTTTCACTGAAACCACAAGTAGCCTGACCATGGAAGTCATGGCAGTAAGTAAAGCAATAACATGGCTCGAGACACAGACATTCACTAGGGCTTGTTTCCTTAGCGACTCAATGAACATGATCAAGAGGATAGAGGAGGGGTCGATCCGAAGAGAATGGTTGCTGCCTCTGAAGCGGTCTTCGGCTGGCAAAGATTAGTTTCATCTTCGTGCCAGGTCATGCGGGAGTACAAGGAAATGAGCGGGCTGACAAGCTCGCAGGTGAGGCTACTGTGGAGGGCGGACGCGCCATGGACCAGGCTGACATTCTGAATGCTCTACGAGAAGTGAGACTTTTGCGAGAACCAAGTGATGACTGTGAATCTACAACAATGGCCAGACTGCGGGAGCAGCAAATTAAAAGAGGGGTGGCCAAACAAGAAGACTACGCAGGAAGCCAAAGAAGATTGATAAACCAACACAGAACTGGCGTCGTTAGCCGCTACACGCTGCGGGATTTGCTGAGGAGGGGATCCGAACACTTATGGACTGAATGGTTCGACGTGCAACGAGGATGATCTGTCGACTAACTAACTAACTAACTAACTAACAGGTTTCAAAACCGAAGCATCGTCTTTCCCTTCCTGCAACAGAGCTGCCCCAATCCCAATCCCACTCGCAACCGTTCTCAACACAAATGGTTTGGAAAGGTCAGGGAGCTGTAACACAGGTTTGCTGACCAAGGCCTCCTTTAACTGACTATAGGCAGTCTCACATTCTGGTGTCCAAATGATTTGGTCATGGAATCCCTTTTTCAAGGTTTCCGTCAATGGAGCTCCCATTTCAGTAAAATGTGTGATACATTTTTGGTTAAACCCACATAACCAGAGAAAGGATCTCACATCCTTCTTCGATTTTGGCCTTGGTGCATTTCTGATTTTTTCTAGGTTCTTCTGCTCTGGGACAATTTGTCCTGGAGTAATGGTCAGACCCAGAAATTCCAGAGTCTGGTAACCAATCATGCACTTGGTTGGACGAGCTGTAAGCCCTGCTTCCTTGAGTCTATTAAACACTCTTCTCCAAGGATTGCAAATGGTCATCCAAGCTGTCACTGGAAATCAGGATATCATCCATGAATGATACAATGGACTGATCCTGTAAGGGATCTAGGAAAGTCCTCATCATGCGCGTAAACACACTAGGTGCATTGCTGAGTCCAAAGAGTAGTGTCCACTGGGTGTACTGAAAGCTAACTGTGGTCGAATCTCCGGTTTGACTGGTATCTGATAGTACCCCCGACTCAGATCCACCTTTGAAAAGTACCGAGCCTTATGGAGCCTAGCGAATAACTGAGTTGTATTCGGCAAAGGTTCCACCTGAAATTGTGTATGACTGTTCAAAAGTCGGTAGTCTATACACAGCCGGTGTTCTCCACTTGGTTTGCGTAATAAAACTACCCCCACATTGTATGGGGATGTGGATGGCGCAATCACGTCATTCTCCAGCAGTTTCTGTATTTCCTCCTCCAGGGCCTTTTCTTTAGAGAATGGCACTGGGTAAACCTTTTGGCGAACAGGCTCTTGGGTGGTCAAAGTCATCTCGAACTCCACCAACCTCGTTCGTCCTGGTTTATCAGTCAGTATCTCCTTATGAGACTCGAGAACCTGGGTAATCTTTTCCCTCTCCTGGAAGTCAGATCAGGGTTCACTTGCACATCCCTATAGGTTTTCCTGGTGTACCAAGGGATATTCACTGCCCTCGTTGGTTCCCACTTCAGTCTCCACTGCAACTGCCATTGCCATGAGGTGAGCTGCTTTGTCTCCGGGTCTCTCCTCGTATTTCCGCAAGAGATTGATATGGAAAATCTTCGACTTTCCCCGGATCCGGATCTGATAGTTGGTTCTGGATATCACCCTTTCCACGGGAAATGGTCCTTGCCAACCTATCTCCAGTTTGTTGTTTCCCGTTGGGAGTAGCAACAATACTTTGTCTCCCACCTCTAGAGATCTGTCTTTAGACCTACGGTTGTAGTAAGCCGCATGTCTTTTTCTGGCCTTTTTCAAGTTTTGATTCGCCAGAGTCCATCCCTTGTGGAGTTTTTCTTTCAGTTCCTCCACGTATTTATAGGAAGAGATCACTTCTTCTGACGTCCCCTCTTCAGTCCAACTCCTCAACATGGCTTCCAACGGTCCTTTGATTGGACGACCAAACAGCAACGTAGCGGGTGGTAGTCCTGTTGAGCCATGAGGAACTTCCCGATAAGCAAAGAGTGCTGCTGGGATATATTCATCCCACCTATCAGGTTTTTCCTGTGCCAGTTTCCGGAGCATTGTCATCAACGTGCCGTTGAAACGCTCTACTTGATCCATTGGCTTGAGGGTGGTAAGGGCTGGTATGTATGTGGTTAGAGTGGAACACCCTAAATACCTCCTCCATGAGTTTTCCACAAAACTGGGACCCATTGTCCGTCAGAATTTGATCAGGGAAGCCTAATCTGGTAAAGGCCTCCATCAGTGCGTCCGCCACTCGTTTCGAGTCAATCGTGGTCAACGGTATGGCTTCACCCCACATTGTACAGCAATCCACCATTGTGAGAATATACATGTTCCTCTTCCTAGTCCTAGGAAGTGGACCCACGATATCGATGGCTACCCTCTCGAAAGGAGAATTCATGATGGGCATCTCACCCAAGACTACAGGTGCTGTCCAGTGTTTCGGTGCCACCCTCTGGCACTCAGGGCATGACTTCACATACCGACGCACATCATCTGTCATTCCCGGCCAATAGTAATGGCAGGAAATTCGCTGCATGGTGGCGGCAATACCCATGTGCCCACTAAAGGAGATGGTATGCCCCATATGAAGAATCTGGGACCGGTGAGCCTTCGGGACGACCAACTGACCGTATAGGTTGTCTCCCCTTCCTGCTCTCATGTAGGGTATCCTATTCTTCATGTAGTACTGTCCCCGTCCTGGTGGATCAGCACTTCTCTGCAGATTTTTGTAGCAAGGACGTAAAGTAACATCCTCACTCTGCGCAGTTCTTAGCTCCCCCGGCAGTGGGTTAGTCACAATTTCTTCTGCCTCTTCCGTTCTCGTCTGAGAGCGAGTCTGTATTGCTCCCATATGGATTGGTTCCCTGGGCATTCCCAGAAAGACATACCGGCAACCGAGGATTACTGGAAAAATGGGATCGGTCAATACAGCGGCCTTGATTGTGCCGGTGACATACCTTGACCGAATCTCCACGTTAGCAATGGGCAACTTCATGGCCACAGCACTCTTCTGTGCAGGCTGTATCTCCATGGTCTCACCTGTGAATTGTTCGGGATGTACCAGATCCGCAGAAATCACGGCCTCCCCGTCCAGTCCTGTGTCGTACAAACACTCCACTTGACGACCGTTAACCTCTACCAATTCCACTACAGGTGGTTTTTCCTGGTCTGGAGTCTCTTCCTCGGCCTCGACCTGTTTGGTGGGCTCCACCTTAGGTTTCCCGGGGCACCCGACGAATTGAGAATCTCCTGACTTTCCCCTGCAGTCAATAGCATTGTGCGTGTTTGACTTGTATTGGTTGCACCATTTACCTGTCCTAGATTTTCTAGTGCCGGATTTGAGTGAGCTCTCCTGGTGGCGAGCTTCCTTGTTGACCTTGGCATTTTCAGTGGCAACCTCCTTGGAAGTCACTTAACATGCTGCGAAGTGAGGGCTCTTAGCCTTCGATTTGCAGTCCCTAATATTGTGAGAGGGTGACTTACAAATTGAACACCACTTCTCCGACCACGGTCGTTTTGGTGTAGAGCTTGAAGTGCTCTTGCTTCCCTCCTTCGTCTTCTCTGAACTATCCTCTGAAGTGCTTACATAAGGTTCCCCCTTTTTGGTTCCTGAGTTTTTGGCTTTCTTCTTGTCATGTTTATCATGACTTTTGGTGTTGGTGGAAAGGTTTTCCCCTGCCTCCCCATGTACCTCGACGAACCGTTCTGCTAATTTTGTCATAAGGTCAATACGTTCCGCCCCTTGTTCTCCCAGGAATGTCCTGAGAGGTTTCGACATTTGCTTCTTCAGCTGGTCGACCATCATGAGCTCTTCCAGACTCTCATAGTCATGTGCGAACCCAGCCAAATCCATCCACTTATGGAGATAGGATTTTAGACGCAAACTGTAGGCGGCAAACAACTCCCCCGGTTCTCGTTTCGCTGCTCGAAATTTTTTCCGGTAGGTATGTGACGTAACCTCGAATCGTTTCAGCAGAGCCGTCTTCAACTCGTCGTAATTGTTCTCATGTCCTGGTGGCAGGCGAGAATAAACATCGTAGCCGGTCCCGCGTAATCCCTGGGATAGCTTAAGACACCATTTGTCATGATCCAGACCCATAGCAACTGACATGGCCTCGAAGCGTTGAAGGTACTGGTCAATCTTCTCTTTGTCCTCGTCGTAGATCGCTAGAGGGAACTTCATAGCATGATAACTATGCCCACCTACTGGTGTTGAGCCAGGGAGAGAGGAACCTCCCACTGCTCCCTCAGTTTCTTCACCAGATTGCCTCTTAAGCTCGAGTTCCCGCAATTGGTACTCGTGCACCCTTTTCTGAGCTTCTTGTTCCCGTTCCAATCTCTTAGCAGCCTGTTCAGCTTCCAATTTCTTAGTAGCCTGTTCTGCTTTCAATTTCTTAGCAGCCTGTTCTGCTTCAAGTTTCTTAGCAGCCTGTTCTGCTTCAAGTTCCAACCTTCTAGTGGCTTGCTTAGCCTCTATCCTCTTAGTTTCTAACTATATCTTTCTCAATTCCAATTCGGCCTTCCGATCTTCCCTTTCTGCTTGACGAAACTCTCTCTCCACCTCCTGTATGTAATCTGGTAGTGCAGAACCCGACAAGCCCATTTCTTTCCCCTGTGCCCTTAGTTCTGCCGTAGTTAGTTTAGGAGTGGCCATTTTTCAGAGAGGTAAGTTAGCAGGTTGAGTACAATTTAGCTGCAAACCAATATATACATATATGAACAAGTAAAATAAATATATATATTTAATAACACACAGCACACCACAACACAATCACTCAGTGATAAAAGTAGAATCAGGACCACAGACCTATGCAAACGTATGAAGTGTGAACAGGAAGATATGTGTCTTAACCCCTATCCACAATCACTCTAGCTGGATTCTCTCTAATATGATATCTCCGTCCTGTAACTAAGGATCCCGTGTCAAAAGACCCCTTTGTCAGGAGATACCGCTGTCAACAGATCCTGTCTACAAGAGATCCCGCTGTCAAAAGACCCCGTTTACGAAAGATTCCGCTGTCCAAAGATCACGTTTACGAGCTCCCAATAATGTCGTGTATCCATTTAAAGTGTCGTCCCTGGAGCGAGAGGAATTAACACCCACATTATATTTTAACCCCTTATCATTATCCTGGAGAAACCCCTAGAATCCGTCTACAAAACTCCGTCAGTTTATGGACACCTCTTTCTCTCTCTCTATCACTGCTGTATCATGCCCCCTCTCATTCTTCCCCAACGCAACATACTCAACAACTCTTGCTTCCAAAAATTAATAACAATTAATTTATTAAAAGAAAAGTGTAATGTATGTGAGAAGCGTATGCGAATGAATGTGTGACGTGTTCTATAATGTGTATAGAATCGGACCCTCAGATCAATAGCACAGTCAGTTCATCCTTGCAAGGACACACCACAGCACGTTAGGTCAGCACAAGACAACCTCACCGAGTGATGTATCTCTCCTGCCAGACACTGACTTTCTTCTGTAGCTACCTGGTAATCCATCGACATGATCCTTCGAAATAGATACAGTTTATTATTTACTACTGATAATGGGTCGGTTGCACACTGCACATTATAAGTCCGTATAGTTCTTAAAATGTACAAATCTCTGTACTGTGAAAATTGGTATCACTGTTAATCTTATCCTATTGTTATATTGTCTCAATACAATGTTCCTTGTAATATTCCCTGGAATCTACCACACCATGTGAATGTTACATTTAAAGTTCTCGTGTAGTTACTAATGTTCGTATTGAGGTATGGTGTCTCAACAAACATCACCCATCCTAGGTGAACGCTTAACACACTGGAATCGTTAAATGGTTTCGCTCATCTGAGCCCTGTTCCGGTGGACCCTCCTGATCATGGGCCCAGCCCATAACATTATGTGAACAACTTTCTCTTTGTACGTTATCATTTTCCGTAAGAAAAAATTTACTGTTCAACTGGTGTTCTTCACAATCGTAGTAAACTTTCTTCAAAACTCAGTGTAGAGCTTCTTCGTAACTGGCAGGGAACCTGTTAGAGAAATAATACACCGGGTTGAAAGCCACCAGTCACTGATCCTACCAGCTGAGTTGTAGGCCTACAGCCTTGCTCAGATATTTATCAGTGAACTAAACTCTGTCATAGAGCAGATGAGCTCATCACCTAGGTCCGGAATCAGGTTATGACAAGGAAAGACCAATAAACACAGTGCAGAACCCCAGTGGGCACCCCACTGAAAGATCCCACTATTGGACAACTCCCCCATCTCCCAACCCATCCTTAATCTCTCCAAATATCACCCCACTACACTATTCTCACTAGCAGATATAATTCTCCCTTCCCTACTCTATTCTCAACTAACAGAGCTAATCATCACTTCACTACTCTATTCTCAACTAGCAGAGCTAATTATTTCCTCACCCTAGCTAGTGTTATCAAGGCTGCCTATTTTAATTAGGCCTAAATACACGATATGCAATACCTTATGCAACACCGCATCACTCCTGGATGGCATCTACAACTTGCCATAAAGACATATGTTATTTAATGTTAATTAAATCTAACACAGTAGATGCTCTCCGAATTCCTAACAGCAGTACAGAAACACGTCAGATCTAGTCAACTTTCTGGTCTACACTGACTGTAAACAAGTCAGGTTTTTGTCAAAGAGCCTGGAGTGTTCTAGTGAAGTTCTTTGAAGTCAATACATCAGATGTTCCAGGGGCAGACTATCCATTTCAGAAATCTTCTCTCCCCTTTGTTTAATCAATGCAAAAGTTGTCTTCCTTGTTGTGACAACCAACACAGCTAGCGTGTTTCCTGCATTCTTCCGATCGGCACATCAACCTGCCTACAAATTTCCGTCTTGTGGGGAACTTTCAAAGACGGCTATTCTGCTTTGATCCGACTTATTTTTCTGTAGTGGTTAAAAAAACAATTGTGGCCTTGAAAACATGCTGTCTCCGTTAGTTGTTTTCATCTTATCGCCAATTTACAGTGGGTTCGTGACACTCGATATCCCTGAATTTTTGTGTGGTCTTTGCCAGGCTTCGGCAAGAGAATCAGAAAGCTGTGTAACCACTCCTCCTTGATGCTAGCACTCCTTATACTGTTGTTGTACATGTAAGCTAGTTCCTCTAGCTCGTTGTCGGTACACCTATTGATGTCGTTGTATCATATGCCATCTGGCCCTGGAGCGCTGTTTTTTGATCGTCGAAGCACAGTCTTGATTTCTTTCACTGTCACTGTGTCTTCATCCGAAGTGGTCTGGGCCTTGCACCTGTCTGACGTGACCTCCGTGGCAAGATTTCGGCCTCCCATGTGCCTTCTGGTTGCTCTGCTCTAGCGTTCCAAGAAGGCTTTGCCCTTGTCCTCGTCAGTCCTCTGCGAGATGAGGTCAGCACCTTGGAAGTCAGAAACGGTGGTAGCTGCCGTGGTGTCCTAGGACACTCCATCTACACACTGTAGTGAGTGAAGGAGAGACCAGCGCCAGATCAATAGCACTGTCCTCATCCCCTGGACGGCTTGCTGTCCTGGTGACACAACCACTGTTGATACAAACCAGGTCAATTGTTTCAAGTGCAGTCTCGAGCTCCTCCCCTTGTGTGTGGAGGAAATGTTTCCCCATGATCTGCCTCTAGCATTGAAATCACCACAGAAAATAACGTTTCTCTCTTGATCTAATATGTCACTTAAGCACTGCCACTTCTGGGAATCCATACTCGCGTTGCGGGCATAAACATTAACCAGCACGAATGGTAGACTGGATTGAACTCTTACCGCCTGTATTTGTATATCGCCACTGTCCCAACTGGACATGTCTATCTTTGACGCCACCATGCTGTCGCGAATGAGATTCACCATTCCTAGATGTCGCCTGTTGTAGAAACATTTGAAGCCGGCAATTCGGAGTAGCTGATCACCCAGTCTTGTCTCCTGGAGCGCTACAATGTCATTCCTGTAAACCAGATTTTCTAAAATAGCACCCCGTTGTTTTACGCTGGCGCAGTTCCAATACAGAATACGGACTGTTTGGGCTATTCTACATTTAACTTCCTTAATATATCTTTCATTTGCTGTGATTAAAATAACCAAATACTAAATACTTGTTTCAGGCTGGTTCCATACACTTTGATGTTGCACTTGGGTATACACTTTCTATTGTCATAATTATTTCTTCTGTTTTAAAACTGCCATCGACATATCCCATAATATTTATATAAAATAACAGCACGAATAGGTAACGCATGATAATAAGTATAACATAAACACACATTTAAACATTAACAACCACATGGGTGACAGAGACAGATTGACAAGTCTTTACGTGTCCCTGGCTACACAAATCTATTTTTAACATATTTAAATCTGTGTTTAAATGTTTCCAATAATAGCGACAGCTGTGGCACGTGTGACAGGAGCACTTAATGGTCTTGGATACATGTCTCACCCAATCCTGGCTCACGTCCCAATATAGCCTGACCTTTAGGTTTCTTATTGAAATCAATATCACATTGATAACATTTCTGAAAACGCAGCGGAGTTGAGCAAATTGAGTTCTTCAAACATTCAGATACATATCGGTGGACAGACATTTTGTCGATTTCTTTTCTCGTTAAGTGTTTACAAATTGTCGAATTGTTGTCACTGTAAACATATTTATGTATTATGTAAATGTTAGATGGAAACTTGCTTTCTTAACGAAAATGTTTGCCTGTTGGCTGTTGCATAGCGTAGATAATATATTTGAGCGTGAGGATGGAGAAAGAAAGAGAAAGTGACAGGGAGAGAGACAGGGATAGACGAGACAGAGAGAAAGTATAACAGTGGTAGGAGGAGGCGATGTAGTTCGGATGAACTACACTAACAGAAGTCACTCCAACTCTGTCCGTTGTTTAGTTTACAGTTTATTGGAGGTTACATCGTTTCTCGTTTCAAAAATGCTGGAGTACAAACCACATATATTGTTACATTCAGATCATCTTTCGTTCTAGATGATCATGCGACCTTCTTGGATGTTAGAATGGTCACAACTGACTTTGTTCCCAAGATGCTCGTCATAGGATGACAAACACTATCTACCTCTTAGCGATGTGCCCAACCGTGCCCATAATAATCTTCCCATTGCACACCACGTTAAATCCCCCTCTGCTAAGATACTCTGTTATAATAGACATAGACAGAGAAAGACCGAGATATAGACGGAGAAGGACAGATAGAGATAGAAACAGATAAAGACAGATATATACATTGGCAGTTAGACATAGACAGATACACATCGACAGAGAAAAAGAGACTAAGAGTCAGAGAAGAGAGAGACAGAGAGAGGGAGAGGCAGAGAGAGACAGAGACAAAGGAACAGAGAGAGGCAGGGACAGAGGCAGACAGAAACAGACAGAGACAGAGACACAGAGAGAGAGACAGACATAGAGCGACAGAGATAGAGAGAGACAGAGAGCGACATAGATAGAGAAAGACAAAGAGAGACAGAGACAGAGATAGACAGCCATAGAGAGAGACAAAAACAGACAGAGACAGATCTAGACAGAGACAGAGATAGAGAGTGACAGAGAGAGAAAAAGAGACTGAGAGAGAGGCAGAGACAGAGACAGAGGGAGACAGAGAGAGAGAGAGAGGGAGAGAGAGAGAGAGAGAGAGAGAGAGAGAGAGAGAGATAGCCTTGTTTAGAGTCAGTACAATCAGTAACACAAAGTCTGAAGAAAGCCAAGTCTCCAGGCCGTTGAGATGTACAATGGAACAAGTCTGAAGAAAGCCAAGTCTCCAGGCCGTTGAGATGTACAATGGAACAAGTCTGAAAGAAGGCAAGTCCCCAGGCCGTTGAGATGTACAATGGAACAAGTCTGAAAGAAGGCAAGTCTCCAGGCCGTTGAGATGTACAATGGAAACAAGTCTGAAAGAAGGCAAGTCTCCAGGCCGTTGAGATGTACAATGGAACAAGTCTGAAAGAAGGCAAGTCTCCAGGCCGTTGAGATGTACAATGGAACAAGTCTGAAAGAAGGCAAGTCTCCAGGCCGTTGAGATGTACAATGGAACAAGTCTGAAAGAAGGCAAGTCTCCAGGCCGTTGAGATGTACAATGGAACAAGTCTGAAAGAAGGCAAGTCTTCAGGCCGTTGAGATGTACAATGGAACAAGTCTGAAAGAAGGCAAGTCTCCAGGCCGTTGAGATGTACAATGGAACAAGTCCAGTTCAGCCAACAGAAGCAGCTAGCGATGGCGTCTAGCTTCCACTATGTGTGAAGATCTAGAATGATGTGGTTGAGCCCAATTCATGGAGGCGAACAATCTAAATCCCTCTTTCAAAGACAGCACATTTAATACTGTGCACCAAATATCGTACTCCATCCATCCATCATGTGCCATGCCGGTAAGCGTGGGCGGTCATGTTCTGCCATCTCACTCGATCACCAGAGTCGTGGATCAGCTCCGTGTTTCTGTCTCGACCATGCCACAAGGCCAAGCCATCCAGGTACTTGCTTCTAGGTCTTCCCCTTGGTCTGTTCCCCTCGATCTTACCAGTTGTCACCAAATTCTCCAATCCATTTCTTCTCATAACATGCCCAAAAAATTTTGACTGTCTACGTCTAATTTCTCTAATCAATTTACGATCTTCATTTGTTTCTTGAAGGACTTGTTCATTGGTCTTTCTGGCTGTCCATGGTATTCTTTGCATTTTCCTCAGAAACCACATCTCTACAGCCATCAGATGTTTTTCAGCCTGACTGCTCATTGTCCACGCTTCACATCCATATAAAAGTACAGGTTCAATGTAGCATCTCAACACTCTTTTTCTCGTTTCAATTGACATCTTTTTATTGGTCAATATGTTTTTCATCTTGCTAAAGGCTACTTTTGCCATGGCGATTCTTGTTCTAATCTCTTCAAGGCATCTCCCATCAGATGTTATTACTGTTCCGAGATAATTGTACCTGCTCACTTGTTGAAGAATATTCCCATTTACTTGTATATTACATTGTGGTATTTCGTCCTTCCTAGTGACGACCATAATCTGTGTCTTTTTACAATTTAATTCTAACCCTAGTTGTTCACTGTGTGTAACAATCGCATCTACTAAATTTTGCAGGTCCTGTTCATTGTCTGCAATCAAGACTGTATCATCTGCATATCTAATGTTATTGATGCATCGTCCCCCAATGTTGATTCCTTCCATATCTTCAATATTTCTGAAAATACTTTCACTGTACAGGGAAAACAGATCTGGAGACATTACACATCCCTGTCTCACACCCCTTTTAATAGGCTGATATTGGCTTACTTCATTATCAACTCTTATGGCAGCTTGTTGTTTCCAATATATGTTTTTTACAAGTCTAAGATCTTTTCCATCAATTTGTAGATCTTCAAGCATCCTTATCATGTTGACATGTCTCACTTTATCAAAAGCCTTTGTGTAGTCAATAAAGCAAAGGTGTAGATCATTGTTTACTTCTATAGAACGTTCGATTATGTTTCTCAGTATTACACAGCATTTACTGTATCCTTGCCTTCCACAAACCCACATTGTTCTTCTCCTATTTCAGGCTGTATTTTCCTCCTAACTCTTTGCATGATAATTCTTAGCAAAATCTTCGTGATGTGACTCATTATACTAATTGTTCGATGTTGATCACATTCCAAGGCTCCTGATTTCTTTGGGATTGCAATAAATACAGAATTACATAACTCCTGAGGTATATTTCCAGTATCATATATTGTATTAAGCAGACTGGTAACTTTATCTATTCCATATTCTTCTAAAGCATTAATCATTTCTGTTGTGACGCTGTCTGAACCGGGGGTCTTGCCAGATTTCATATGGTTAAGCGCATTCTGAACCTCCATCTTTAAAATTGCTGGTCCTTCATTATTATTTTGGACATCATACTGTTCGTCTCTGTTATCGTCATAAAGGTTTTTCACATAATCTGACCATTCATGTAAGATCTGATCTTTTTCTATTATGACTCTTCCATCTTTTGTCTTTAGGCAGCCTGCTGATGTACGTGTTCTTTGATTAGTAAGCTCCTGAATTCTTTTGTGCATTAGTTTCGCATTGTTACTGTTGTGTTGTTTTTCAATTTCTCTGCAATTTTTCTCAAGCCATGTTTCTTTTGCCTCCTTACATAAGGTTCTCACTTTTCTGTGAATTTCTTCATATTTGGCAGGATTATTTTTGTTCTGTCTTCTTGTTTCCATTAGTTGTAAAATTTCTTCAGTCATCCATGTCTTACGGCCCACTTTCTTTACTTTTGGAATAGTTTTTTCTGCTGCGCAACTGATTGAATTCTTCATCGTTTCCCATTGATCATCTACATCTTGAAACAGGATCTCTAGATCAGACAATATATCAAATTTGTTCTTTACTTCTATGTTAAAATTATCTTGTATTTCTTTGTCAGTTTTCAATTTGCACAAGTCATATTTAGGGTTTCCTGCTGTATACTTGACTTTCTTTAACTTTACCCTCAATGTGCCTGTAATTAATCTGTGATCACTGTAACAGTCTGCATTTGGAACTGTTTTTACGACTGTTAAAGCATTTCGAAACCTTTTGCTAATCAGGATGTAATCTATCTGGTTTTTAATCCTGCTGTCTGGACTCCTCCATGTCCATAATCTTCTAGGATGCTGTTTAAACCAGGTGTTTCCTACAACCATTTCTTGTTCTTTTGCCCATTCTACAAGTCTGTATCCTCTTTCATTTCTCTCTCCCAAACCATGGTTGCCTACACTGCATCCATCGCCTTGCTGTCCTATTTTTGCGTTGAAATCACCCATTATGATATTTATTTCTGATTTTTTGCAGTTCTTCAAAGCAGACTCCACGTCATTATAAAATTCCTCTATGCTTTCTTCACTGATTTCACTTGTTGGGGCATATACTTGAATGACATTTATTTTAAAAGGTCTTCCGTTTAATTTTACTAATAGGACTCTGTCTGACACAGCATGATATCCTTTGAAAATTTGATGTTTGCTTATCTAATATAATGGCTACACCTCTTTACTGTTCTTCTCCCCCAGAGTAAATAATCTTACAATCCTCTCCTGTCCTTATCCCTGCCCCTTTCCATCTCGTTTCCGATACTCCTAATATGTTAATATTCTCTCTCCCCATTTCTTTTTTGATGTTTTCTAATTTTCCATCTGCATTCATTGTTCTAACGTTCCAAGTTCCTACTTTCAATGATATTAATCTGTTGCACCTAGTAGCCTGTTGACGGTCTGGAGTCACCTGGTGCGCATGACTATCCCTACCGGGCGAGGCTGCTCCTATGGAGCACCCATTTACGCCGTTTCTCTGATTATCGATGATTTCACACAACATGATATCGTACTAACGCACTAATAATTCACACTGGGAACATCTGTCAATCATCAGGGAGAAAAAAAAATTACGTTTGAATATGAGCTACAAGAAGTACTGTTAGGTTTCAGAATGGACAGAAGGTTTCGGTAAGGGCAGCGTCATCAAAGATTATCATCATCATCTTCCACTTTTGCCGTCAAGCATTGTGGGGAGAAATAGTTTGCGTTTCAACGACAGATGGGTGGCACTGGATAGTGCCATTCCGTGTGATTATACAATTTCTTTGATGTCGTCAATCCACCTTCGTCTCGGGTGTCCTCTTGTTCACGTATCAGATCTTCTTTGATCTACATTCTGATGTAGTGCCCGTGTTGGTAGTTCATGTTGTTGTATTCTAACGAGATGACCGAATCATTTGATCTCCTGCTTTTGATTATCTGTGGCACAAGGTGTTGATCTCATTGTTTAATAACACCGTCAATTTAAGGTTTATTTTAAGTAATGTAAAGAGTACAACATAGGGTTTTACATAAATAATCTTCCTTCTTCTCTTTCTGTGAGCGCCAAACAATACTGTATGTGTTTATTTATGTAACTGTCTCAGCGGCCTCAGCGGGTTCCCCGATTGATTTCTTGTGTTAAACGTAGGTTTTTGTACTTGTTTCATAGACTATAGAAAGACATTCGATTGTGTTCACCAGAAATTGTGAAACATGTGCTATATGAGATTCCATAGTTGTGGGTTCAAGATGTATGATAGACCTGGCTAATGATAACATCTCTTTGGTAGGGGTGTCAAGTTGTTCAAGCGTTGAATTACACTTTGTTCGTGCAGAACGGCGCTATGGTTATTTTAGGTATACGTTCAAATCCTAGCATGGTAACTATAGCTTTACATTAACTGGTTGTCTAATAGGTATCTCTACCTCTTTCTTCTACTTCTATGAGTTCCAATCAATACTCACGAATGTATAATAACAATCAAAAGGCAGGGACACTGTCGAAGGGTAACACTCTTTCTGGCGGGTTACAACAAGAGAGACATTCTACCACGGACCTGTTCCACAATGAGGCAATAATTTAATAAAGAAACATTCCGTGTCTATGTACCCTCCACGTACAGGGTGGGTGCATGTTTGTACAACGTATCGAGTGTTTTGTTATTCATAGCTGCTTCAATAACTATTGTGCTACTCAAGAGTGTTTCTTCCACACCTTAATCCCACCCCACACTGACACCCTGATAACACCCGACAAACTGGCTACGCAGCCACATAACCTAGCCGTTTGTCGGCCAGGGGGGTACATTTTTATAGTTTCAAAGAAACAGTTATGTCTCGACTTTCGTGCACACGTTTGCCATCCTGTCTCCCACTAGAACACGAGGACCGTTCGAGGGCTTGCGAAGCCCGAGGTTTATGAGATTAACTCATTGTCTGCTTACTTGAAGTTTATTGCTAAGTTGAGTTGAGTCAAGAACCGATATAACAGAACTCGGGACATTCCCATGTGTGCTCTGTCCTGATCTTCAACCGCCAACGAAGAGTCCCAATATTAATGGAACCAGTAGAAGTCTGATTATGTGTCCATCTGGCCTCGGAGTCCTGAGTGTCGACCAGACCCCCTGGTCACTCCCTGCAGCACCATTCTCTCCAGGCAGTGATGAAATCACACTATTTCCTAAGTTTTAATATTCAACTTATGAAAAGGGGACAGCTAATAGAAAATGTCCCAAAAATACAGAAATGTTAATGATTCATAAAGTAAATTATATTCGCCGATATGCCATATTGGCGTTTTGGGGAAATAGCAGAAGGCTTATGACATATGCCTGGGTCATTGACATTGGGGTGAGTGACCCGGCTACGAGGAAAACAATTAACCCTGAGAAATAATGGGGCGGGTGTGAGTGGAGACCCCCAGGGTGGATGGGGGGGAGAGACAGTGTTAAGCTGGGGTGTAATGTTTATGGGAACCCAGGGAGGGGCTAGACAGCATGGTTAAAGGACAGTGGGAAACTTTGACTAGGCAGTGGAAGTCAGGGGACTTCTGGACAGTTGATGTTTTGGCGCCGAACGGATCGGTTGTCGAGGACGTGGGAGTTTAGACTGACTGTGGGTCAGTTCTTGTGTTGTGTTGTTCTCCCAGTTGTGAAGGCAGGCTAAAACCCAAAGTGGGTTGGATAGCTAATGGAGGCCTGAACCCAGAGTGGGTTTTATAGTGAGTAGAGAGTAGTAATGTATGTTGTAAATCCCTCGCAATGAGACATAAAATACCTCATATTGAGACATGCGGTATGAGCCATGTCTCATTCTCGTCTCATGTCTCATGCCTCATGTCTCGTGGTGGGTGGGTTGTGGCCTGCCTCATGCCTTCCAGCTCCTGCTCGTTTTTTAAAGTGTCAGCTGTCGTTTTTTAATCAGAGCATCGGGGTTAACAAGATCAATTAAACTCTGGCGCCAGGTTTGCTAATTGATTCAGAATATGTCAGCCGGTGTAATGCATTAATTACTTCCCGTTTTGTATAGACGACATAAGAGGTGTCAGGTGGTCGACAAACAAGCGGAGTCGGGTGGTAAAGTGAGTGCAGTGTCGGGATGCAGGGCAGTGAGCAGGGTCGGTCGGCCCAGGTAGTTTCGAGTTTAATAAAAATGCGTGACATGCGTAGCTAGGTGGTCATTTGTAGTCATGGATCCTAGATGGAAACACCCGTTTACTTCCTTGATCGCGGGCCCAACGGGATGCGGTAAATCCGTCTTTGTACAACAGTTCCTGACGCATCTCCCAGACATGGTCGTCCCGATGCCAGAGGAAATTATATGGTGCTACGGAGAATGGCAACCCATATACGAGACTATGAAGGGTGTTGTATTTAACGAGGGACTACCCGACGTGGAAAAATGGACAGGTGATAGACGTCGGCTAGTGGTCATAGATGACCTAATGTCCGAGACAGATGATAGGGTAACTAAACTATTTACTAAGGGTAGTCATCATCGTAACCTCAGTGTCATGTATATAGTGCAGAACCTCTTTGGTAAGAACAAAGAACAAAGGACAATCAGTCTGAATTCTCATTACCTAGTTGTGTTTAAGAATCCTCGCGACGGGGCACAAATTACGAGTCTGGCCAAACAGATGTATCCAGGCCGCGTGTCATATGTTCAAGATAGTTTTAAAGACGCGACAGCAACTCCACACGGGTATTTGTTATTCGACCTTCGACAGGAAACACCGGATCAGCTCCGCTTACGCAGTCATATATTTCCTGACCAACACCAAGTTGTCTACGTCCCCAAGTAATATGTCCAATCGAGTGAAACGTCACGGGGCCATGTTGCGCTTTCTGGGTGAGGCAAAGCCCGCTGCCGTAAAGGCTGTAATTAAAACAGCTTCCCCGGAGCTCGTCCAATCAATATGTGAATGCTGTCACAATGTCTTAAAAGGGAATGTTCCTCTGACCCCGAGTCAGAAGCGCCGGCTGCAGCGACACAAAAACAGTCTGAGAGCGCTCACGGGTAAGAAACTGTCGCTCAAGAAAAGGAAACAGATTCTCCAACAAGGTGGTTTCATTGGCGCCTTACTCGGCCCCATTTTAAATGTGCTGAAAAGCTTAGTGGGTTTGTAATGGCTAAGAAAATGCTCCTGATCGACCCTCGACTGCTAGAAAAACCCTATACACCACCCGACACACTAAATGATAGCCTGCGTGACTTGGACCAACAAATGCGACAAGTCTTGGAAAGTGAAGATTTACCACCGCGTGAAAAGGCCCGAGTGTACCAACAAACCTTGCAGCGGTACCTGAATCGACTAGATCAGTACAGACACAAGCCTTTAGGCCTAGTGGATATCAAGGAACAAAAACCCGAAGTCAGGAATTTACCAGCAGCCGTCGTCGAGACATCCAGTCAAATAACCGAGACACCTAGTCAGCCTATTCAAGTAAGCGAGCCCAAGAGTCAAGTAACTGTCCACAACCCATTAACAGTCAAAAGTCAACTAGTCGAGACCACTCCGCCGTATAAGCTCAGGCGAAGCAAGAAGAAGAGTAGGATACCTACACCCAAGTGGGAAAAATGGCCGCGCAATTAAGAAAGTATTACTATGACCCTAAGAAACCCGGAGCCTATGGAGGGGCCTCCGCCTTAAAACGAAATACTAAACTGAAGAAAATAGAGGCTTGGTTACGACATCAGGACACGTATACCTTGCATAAACCGATCCGTCGTCGTTTTCAGAGACGGCAGACCATAACGGGTGAGATAAATCAACAGTTTCAAGCCGATTTGATAGATATGAGACTATTAAAAAGAGACAACGATGGGTTGTCGTATCTCGTGACGTGTATCGATGTGTTTAGTAAATATGCCTGGGCCATTCCAATCCAGAAGAAAACGGGGAAAGCGCTGGTGGAGGCTGTGAGTAAAATCTTTGAGGATAGACAGCCGATAAATTTTCAGACCGACAAAGGTTCGGAATTTGTCAACCAGACCTTCTTAAAATTTCTGAAAGATCGAGGTGTGCACTTCTTTACTACCGAGAATGAAGATGTGAAGGCGGCTATAGTGGAAAGATTCAACCGGACCCTGAAAGAAAAAATGTGGCGCTATTTCACCAAGACCAATGCACTGCGCTACGTTGACGTCATAGATAAACTGATCAGAAACTACAACAATTCGTATTACAGAAGTATTCGCATGGCTCCCAGACAAGTCAACTATACTAATCAAGAAGATGTGTGGAATAACTTGTACAGTAAGACAGACATGTCGAGAAAAGTACATTTTACACCCGGGGACCGAGTCAGACTGGCGCAACCCAAACAACCTTTTAAAAAGGGTTATATGCCGTCGTGGACAGAAGAATTATTTACCGTCAGTCGCATAAACCAGACCAGTCCGGTGACATATGTACTAAAAGACGATTCGGGGGCAGAACTACAAGGATCATTCTACCGCGAAGAGCTTCAAGCAGTCGGAGATAAGCAGGTGTATCGGGTTGAATCGATCTTACAAGAAAGGCGAAGGAGAGGTGGTGGTAAGAGTATATAGTGAAATGGTTCGGATATAATTCGTCATTCAATAGTTGGGTCTCAGACCTAACTAGATACCGAGACTAATGGACGAAGACATTGTGGAAACTACTGTACTGCGCCCACAAAATAACTCACCTAGCGAAAGAACCTCATTCTGGCCGTTTTTTGGTCAAACGGGTGCCGCGAACAGAGATTCTTTCGCTAGGTGAGTTATTTTGTGGGCGCAGTACAGTAGTTTCCACAATGTCTTCGTCCATTTAGTCTCGGTATCTAGTTAGGTCTGAGACCCAACTATTGAATGACGAATTATATCCGAACCATTTCACTAAATACTCTTTACCACCACCTCTCCTTCGCCTTTCTTGTAAGATCGATTCAACCCGATACACCTGCTTATCTCCGACTGCTTGAAGCTCTTCGCGGTAGAATGATCCTTGTAGTTCTGCCCCCGAATCGTCTTTTAGTACATATGTCACCGGACTGGTCTGGTTTATGCGACTGACGGTAAATAATTCTTCTGTCCACGACGGCATATAACCCTTTTTAAAAGGTTGTTTGGGTTGCGCCAGTCTGACTCGGTCCCCGGGTGTAAAATGTACTTTTCTCGACATGTCTGTCTTACTGTACAAGTTATTCCACACATCTTCTTGATTAGTATAGTTGACTTGTCTGGGAGCCATGCGAATACTTCTGTGATACGAATTGTTGTAGTTTCTGATCAGTTTATCTATGACGTCAACGTAGCGCAGTGCATTGGTCTTGGTGAAATAGCGCCACATTTTTTCTTTCAGGGTCCGGTTGAATCTTTCCACTATAGCCGCCTTCACATCTTCATTCTCGGTAGTAAAGAAGTGCACACCTCGATCTTTCAGAAATTTTAAGAAGGTCTGGTTGACAAATTCCGAACCTTTGTCGGTCTGAAAATTTATCGGCTGTCTATCCTCAAAGATTTTACTCACAGCCTCCACCAGCGCTTTCCCCGTTTTCTTCTGGATTGGAATGGCCCAGGCATATTTACTAAACACATCGATACACGTCACGAGATACGACAACCCATCGTTGTCTCTTTTTAATAGTCTCATATCTATCAAATCGGCTTGAAACTGTTGATTTATCCCACCCGTTATGGTCTGCCGTCTCTGAAAACGACGACGGATCGGTTTATGCAAGGTATACGTGTCCTGATGTCGTAACCAAGCCTCTATTTTCTTCAGTTTAGTATTTCGTTTTAAGGCGGAGGCCCCTCCATAGGCTCCGGGTTTCTTAGGGTCATAGTAATACTTTCTTAATTGCGCGGCCATTTTTCCCACTTGGGTGTAGGTATCCTACTCTTCTTCTTGCTTCGCCTGAGCTTATACGGCGGAGTGGTCTCGACTAGTTGACTTTTGACTGTTAATGGGTTGTGGACAGTTACTTGACTCTTGGGCTCGCTTACTTGAATAGGCTGACTAGGTGTCTCGGTTATTTGACTGGATGTCTCGACGACGGCTGCTGGTAAATTCCTGACTTCGGGTTTTTGTTCCTTGATATCCACTAGGCCTAAAGGCTTGTGTCTGTACTGATCTAGTCGATTCAGGTACCGCTGCAAGGTTTGTTGGTACACTCGGGCCTTTTCACGCGGTGGTAAATCTTCACTTTCCAAGACTTGTCGCATTTGTTGGTCCAAGTCACGCAGGCTATCATTTAGTGTGTCGGGTGGTGTATAGGGTTTTTCTAGCAGTCGAGGGTCGATCAGGAGCATTTTCTTAGCCATTACAAACCCACTAAGCTTTTCAGCACATTTAAAATGGGGCCGAGTAAGGCGCCAATGAAACCACCTTGTTGGAGAATCTGTTTCCTTTTCTTGAGCGACAGTTTCTTACCCGTGAGCGCTCTCAGACTGTTTTTGTGTCGCTGCAGCCGGCGCTTCTGACTCGGGGTCAGAGGAACATTCCCTTTTAAGACATTGTGACAGCATTCACATATTGATTGGACGAGCTCCGGGGAAGCTGTTTTAATTACAGCCTTTACGGCAGCGGGCTTTGCCTCACCCAGAAAGCGCAACATGGCCCCGTGACGTTTCACTCGATTGGACATATTACTTGGGGACGTAGACAACTTGGTGTTGGTCAGGAAATATATGACTGCGTAAGCGGAGCTGATCCGGTGTTTCCTGTCGAAGGTCGAATAACAAATACCCGTGTGGAGTCGCTGTCGCGTCTTTAAAACTATCTTGAACATATGACACGCGGCCTGGATACATCTGTTTGGCCAGACTCGTAATTTGTGCCCCGTCGCGAGGATTCTTAAACACAACTAGGTAATGAGAATTCAGACTGATTGTCCTTTGTTCTTTGTTCTTACCAAAGAGGTTCTGCACTATATACATGACACTGAGGTTACGATGATGACTACCCTTAGTAAATAGTTTAGTTACCCTATCATCTGTCTCGGACATTAGGTCATCTATGACCACTAGCCGACGTCTATCACCTGTCCATTTTTCCACGTCGGGTAGTCCCTCGTTAAATACAACACCCTTCATAGTCTCGTATATGGGTTGCCATTCTCCGTAGCACCATATAATTTCCTCTGGCATCGGGACGACCATGTCTGGGAGATGCGTCAGGAACTGTTGTACAAAGACGGATTTACCGCATCCCGTTGGGCCCGCGATCAAGGAAGTAAACGGGTGTTTCCATCTAGGATCCATGACTACAAATGACCACCTAGCTACGCATGTCACGCATTTTTATTAAACTCGAAACTACCTGGGCCGACCGACCCTGCTCACTGCCCTGCATCCCGACACTGCACTCACTTTACCACCCGACTCCGCTTGTTTGTCGACCACCTGACACCTCTTATGTCGTCTATACAAAACGGGAAGTAATTAATGCATTACACCGGCTGACATATTCTGAATCAATTAGCAAACCTGGCGCCAGAGTTTAATTGATCTTGTTAACCCCGATGCTCTGATTAAAAAACGACAGCTGACACTTTAAAAAACGAGCAGGAGCTGGAAGGCATGAGGCAGGCCACAACCCACCCACCACGAGACATGAGGCATGAGACATGAGACGAGAATGAGACATGGCTCATACCGCATTTCTCAATATGAGGTATTTTATGTCTCATTGCGAGGGATTTACAACATACATTACTACTCGCGTGTTACATAACATGCGTGTTACACGACATGCATCAGCTCAGCTCTCTCTCTCTCTCTCTCTCTCTCTCTCTCTCTCTCTCTCTCTCTCTCTCTCTCTCTCTCTCTCTGTATTCTTTCATATACACACTCACACGCATGCGCACGCTCACACACACACTAACACATCAACTCTCCCACTGTCTCACTCTCTAACACACAATCCTTCACACACACACACACACACACACACACACACACACACACACACACACACTCTCAATCACACTCTCTCACACATACACATGCACATGAACGCATGCACGCACGCACACACTCCCTCACTCACTCTCACACATACACGTACGAATGCATGCACTGACACATTCCCCCACCATTTCTAGCTCAATCACTCTCTCCACACACGCACGTGCGCACATACTCTCTCCCTCTCTCTGACACCCACTTTCTCTTTCTCTCTCTCTCTCTCTCTTTCTCTCTCTCTCTCTCTCTCTCTCTCTCTCTCTCTCTCTCTCTCTCTCTCTCTCTCGCTCCCACACGCACACACATATATAGTGAACAATTATAGTTAAACAATTATAATGAACAATTATACTTAACAATTATACCAGTAAATGAATTATGGTGGCATATAGTCGGTATGGATTAAGTATTGAAAGAGTTTTCGGTTAAATGTGTAGGGACTCATTGGAGTTTTCAGATCTGGAGGCAGATCATTCCATAAGTGAGCACCAGAATAGGCGAAACATGTTTTGTATAGGTCCAATCTAGGCTTTGAGACATGTAACAAATTTAGGCGCTTGCTGTTCATTGCATTAGATTGAATCAGCGGCAGAAGATACTCAGGGGTATTTTGAGATATAATTTTATTCACTAATTTGGCTTTGTTGAAAAGGAAGCGCTTTTGTAGTGGTAGAAGTCGTAGATGACTGTACAAAATATTACTTTCAACGTGCTTTATGCCAGAAACCAGACGAATAGCGCGGTTTTGTAGAGAACATAGTCGTTTTAAATTAGATTTAGGGCAACCATCCCAAACTGTGGAACAGTAATCGAGATGTGATTGGATATAGCATGTATAGAATATTTTTCGTGTGCTTTCGTCCAGGAAGTGCTGAATTTTAGCAAGTTGGTAAACTTTTTGTGCTATTTTCTTGGTAAGAGCGTGAACATGAGAGCTCCAGTTCAAATGGCTGTCTATTAAAAGCCCTAGTGTTTTATGTTCAGTCACATTAACTATAGGTAACGTGCCCATGCGGAGTTCGAGCGGTGATCCAGTTATGGCTAGTGTCTGTAGTTTTTGTCTGGTCGTTATTAGCATGGATTTGGTTTTGTCGATGTTAATTTGCATGCGGTTTTCATTGCTCCATCTAGTAAGATTATCAAGTTCCTTTTGTAAAGAATTCTCTAATTCACTACGGTTTTCTTCACTAGCATATATAGTACAGTCGTCTGCAAATAGATCACAAGTTGTATTGATATATAAAGGAAGATCATTAATATAAACTGCAAAAAGCAGCGGACCTAGTATTGAGCCCTGCGGCACACCAATATTAAGCTGTGTGGGTCTTGATAGACAGTTGTTGAAGGACACGACTTGTTGCCTGTCGGATAGAAATGACGTAATTATGTTCACCATGTTGGTGCTTGTCTTCATTTGCTTTAGTTTTCTAATTAAAATATCGTGATCTACCATATCAAAAGCTTTTTTAAAGTCTACAAACACCGCTCCACAAATTCTACCGTTGTTGATGTTTAAGTGCCAGTTATCGGTCATTTTTGTTAGAGCACTATGGCAAGAATATTTAGGTCGAAACCCAGATTGACTGTTAATTATTAGATCATTGTTAATTAAATGGTGTAACGTTCCCCAGTCAAAGACGTGAAGTCAACATTTTAGTCCATCTGCCCGGTGTAGGGGTTGAACCCACTACCTCGGCATCAACGCATGGGATATAAAAGAACGAGCTCTCTTATCCATTTTGCCATTCTGACCTCCCAAATGTACCATGTCCGTGAGAGTAAAAAGAAGCAGCAGCAGCACAGCAGCAGCACAGCAGCAGCAGCACAGCAGCAGCAGCAGCAGTAGCAGTAGCAGTAGCAGCAGCATCTGCAGAAGCAAAACATCGAGTATTAGAAACTCCCCTGAAATGGCAAAGACGTGGCGACGATATCTAGTCACCTCAACACACACAAAAAAAAACTAGCTCTAGCAAATGCAACACTATATAGCTTGATAAACTTGCAACAGAATCAAGTGTAGCGTCACTTTTACCTGAGCTAAAATTCACCAAATGCCTCAGTTTCCACTTCCGATGAGAGACTGCCTTATCTGGGCAGTTGTGTATCTTCATTTCCCTGTTAGTTTGCGGTTTGGACATTATCTGATGGAGTTGGCAGAATTTGATTGGCGGAAACCAGAATAACGACAAACTAGACAGAATAGCAAGTATATTTTTGTTAACACAACAGGAAGATATGGATTCGGGTCGATAAAACAAACATTGCCATCGATCTTTCAGCAATGAAAGAGTTCTTTGTGATTGTAGAGAAACACAAAATAAACCAGGGAAGGCCGGGCGCAGTGGCTACCACACTGCATGCCGACTTCGTGTTTTGTATTCGAATCCTCATCAAAGCGTGGATTTCGTTAACAGTTATCTAGTGCCTGAGGTTTCATCTAATCTCGCGTCATCTCATCTCATGTCATCTCATGTCATCTCGTCTTGTTCTTCTTGTACCTTGCGGTGTCGAGGAAGCAGCGGAAGAGTGCCCGCTTAAAGACTTCGTATAACGAGATTCCCATGGACTCTGTTATTCCCTCTCTTCATTGTTTACATCGTCGGCTTCTTTATCTCGTTTCATTTGGTCTGTACATCATTGCTTGTTGTGGAATACTGTCAGTTGGTAGCCTAGTTATGTGGCCGAACCATTCAACTTGCTGTTTTCTAATGAAATGTAACGTTGCTTTAACCCCTACATTAGTCCTGGTTTCATCATTTCTGATTTTCTTTCTTCTAGATACGTTGGGTATTTTTCTCAGGAATCTCATTTCCGTTGTTGTAATGTTCTTTTCTCTTTTTAAAAAAAAATGTCATTGTCCAGGTTTGGCGTTGGCAGCATAGAGTTGGTGTCTCAGGTTTACCCAGTCTAAAACAGGTACCGTAGACTTTGTGTCTCAGGTTTACCCAGTCTAAAAAAGGTACCATAGAGTTTGTGTCTCAGGTTTACTAAGTCTAAAACAAGTACCATAGAGTTGGTGCCTCAGGTTTACCCAGTCTAAAACAGGTACCATAGAGTTGGTGCCTCAGGTTTACCCAGTCTAAAACAGGTACCATAGAGTTGGTGTCTCAGGTTTACCCAGTCTAAAACAGGTACCATAGAGTTGGTGTCTCAGGTGTACCCAGTCTAAAACAGGTACCATAGAGTTGGCGTCTCAGTTTTACCCAGTCTAAAACAGGTACCAGAGAAATGGTGTCTCAGTTTTACCCAGTCTAAAACAGGTACCATATAAATGGCGTCTCAGTTTTACCCAGTCTAAAACACGTACAATAGATTCGGTGTCTCAGGTTTACCCAGTCTAAAACAGGTACCATAGAGTTGGTGTCTCAGGTTTAACCAGTCTAAAACAGGTACCATAGAAATTGTGTCTCAGGTTTACCCAGTCTAAAACAGGTACCATAGAAATGGTGTCTCAGTTTTACCCAGTCTAAAACAGGTACAATAGATTCGGTGTCTCAGGTGTACCCAGTCTAAAACAGGTACCATAGAGTTGGTGTCTCAGTTTTACCCAGTCTAAAACAGGTACCATAGAAATGGTGTCTCAGGTTTACCCAGTCTAAAACAGGTACCATAGAAATTGTGTCTCAGGTTTACCCAGTCTAAAACAGGTAGGCTACCATAGAAATGGTGTCTCAGTTTTACCCAGTCTAAAACAGGTACAATAGATTCGGTGTCTCAGGTTTACCCAGTCTAAAACAGGTACCATAGAGTTGGTGTCTCAGGTTTAACCAGTCTAAAACAGGTACCATAGAGTTGGTGTCTCAGGTTTAACCAGTCTAAAACAGGTACCATAGAGTTGGTGTCTCAGGTTTAACCAGTCTAAAACAGGCACCATAGAGTTGGTACCTCAGGTTTAACCAGTCTAAAACAGGCACCATAGAGTTGGTACCTCAGGTTTAACCAGTCTAAAACAGGCACCATAGAGTTGGTACCTCAGGTTTAACCAGTCTAAAACAGGTACCATAGAGTTGGTGTCTCAGGTTTAACCAGTCTAAAACAGGCACCATAGAGTTGGTACCTCAGGTTTAACCAGTCTAAAACAGGTACCATAGAGTTGGTGTCTCAGGTTTAACCAGTCTAAAACAGGCACCATAGAGTTGGTACCTCAGGTTTAACCAGTCTAAAACAGGTACCATAGAGTTGGTGTCTCAGGTTTAACCAGTCTAAAACAGGCACCATAGAGTTGGTACCTCAGGTTTAACCAGTCTAAAACAGGCACCATAGAGTTGGTACCTCAGGTTTAACCAGTCTAAAACAGGTACCATAGAGTTGGTGTCTCAGGTTTAACCAGTCTAAAACAGGCACCATAGAGTTGGTACCTCAGGTTTAAACCAGTCTAAAACAGGTACCATAGAGTTGGTACCTCAGGTTTAACCAGTCTAAAACAGGCACCATAGAGTTGGTACCTCAGGTTTAACCAGTCTAAAACAGGCACCATAGAGTTGGTACCTCAGGTTTAACCAGTCTAAAACAGGCACCATAGAGTTGGTACCTCAGGTTTAACCAGTCTAAAACAGGTACCATAGAGTTGGTGTCTCAGGTTTAACCAGTCTAAAACAGGCACCATAGAGTTGGTACCTCAGGTTTACCCAGTCTAAAACAGGCACCATAGAGTTGGTACCTCAGGTTTAACCAGTCTAAAACAGGCACCATAGAGTTGGTACCTCAGGTTTACCCAGTCTAAAACAGGCACCATAGAGTTGGTACCTCAGGTTTACCCAGTCTAAAACAGGCACCATAGAGTTGGTACCTCAGGTTTAACCAGTCTAAAACAGGCACCATAGAGTTGGTACCTCAGGTTTACCCAGTCTAAAACAGGCACCATAGAGTTGGTACCTCAGGTTTAACCAGTCTAAAACAGGCACCATAGAGTTGGTACCTCAGGTTTACCCAGTCTAAAACAGGCACCATAGAGTTGGTACCTCAGGTTTACCCAGTCTAAAACAGGCACCATAGAGTTGGTACCTCAGGTTTACCCAGTCTAAAACAGGTACCAGAAAATGTTCCAGGAAGTAAAGGCGGTCCGTATGATGCTGACTCTATCTTCCAGCGATTAAAGATTAGTCTCTAACATTGTGGGGATAGCACCATGTACTCAAAATACAGGTCATTGTTTACAAGCAGTTGACAGAACACAAACAGCGAGGTTCACACCATGATCACTGCGTCATTACTCCCTCCCTCACATCTACTTCTTTGAAAGGAGAGGTCATCGCCCTAGAGGATACTACATTGATTTGTAAAGTGTTTGGTCGTCTCATTTATTAGGTCATGACGTTACGAGCTTGCGGATTCTGTAATTTTTTTTTTTTTCCGCATATCCTTTACAGGACATCGCTGTCAACAGCAGCATCTTTCAGCTGTCTGTTGATTTCTTGGCAAGATTGCGCTCAGTAGTTTGCCATTGCTTTCTGAGTGGCCGGCTCAGTTATCCCGCAAGTCACCAGCGGGGGCCGAACCGCTTCCAGCTCTCGTCCGCTACGAGACTCTGCGTGATAAACGGGATTACGGAGAAAGTGTTTTCTGTAAATTGCGTAGAGAAATTAGACGCGGGCAATCAATTAGGGAAATAAGACGTTGGCAGTCAATTATAGAAATTAGACGTAGACAGTCAATTTGAGAAATTAGACGATGGTAGTCAATTATAAAAATTAGACGTGGAAGTCAAGTGGAGAAATTAGACACAGGCAGTAAACTAGGGAAATTATAGAAAGAAAACTCAGACAGTCAATAATAGAAATTAGACGTAGGCAGTCAATTAGATAAATTATACGATGCCAGCTAATTATAAAAATTATACGCGGAAGTCAAGTGGAGACATTAGACACAGACAGTCAATAATGGAAATAGAAGTAGAAAGTCAATTAGAGACATAAGACGTCCATCCATCCATCATGTGCCATGCCGGTAAACGTGGGCGGCCATGTTCTGCCATCTCACTCGATCACCAGAGTCGTGGATCATTTCCATGTTCCCATCTCGACCATGCCATGTGACCAAGCCATCCAGGTATTTACTTCTCGGTCTTCCCCTTGATCTCTTCCCCTTCGATCTTGCCAGTTGTCACCAAGTTCTGCAATTCATTTCTTCTCATAACATACCCAAAATATTTTGACTGTCTACATCTGTCTCTAATCAGTTTACGATCTTCATTTGTTTCTTGAAGGACATCATGTACTGCAGTCTTATCGATATAAGACGTAGACAGTCAATTATAGAAATTAGACATAGACAGACAAGATTATTAGATATAGTATTATGAGAAAAAAAATAGATATCAATTGAAACGAGAAAAAGAGTGTTGAAGTGCTACATCGAACCTGTACTTTTATATGGATGTGAAGCGTGGACAATGAGCAGTCAAGCTGAAAAACACCTGATGACTGTGGAAATGTGGTTTCTGAGGAAAATGCAAAGAATACCATGGACAGACAGAAAAACCAATGAACAAGTCTTTCAAGAAACAAATGAAGATCGTAAACTGATTAGAGTCATTAGACGTAGACAGTCACAATTGTTTGGGCATGTTATGAGAAGAAATGACTTGAAGAACTTGGTGACAACTGGCAAGATAGAAGGGAAGAGACCAAGGGGAAGACCGAGAAGTAAATACCTGGATGGCTAGGCCACGTGGCATGGTCGAGACAGGAACACAGAGCTGATCCAAGACTCTGGTGATCGAGTGAGATGGCAGAACATGACCTCCCACGCTTTCGGCATGGCACATGATGGATGGATCAGGAGAAATACACATGTAAACTTGGTGACTACTGACAAAGTGGATGCGAAACCAGCAAGGGGAATACAAAGAGGTAACTACGTGGATGGCTTGGTCACATCGCAAAACTCAAACAAGGACACGGGCATGACCCGAGCCTGGCAATTGTGTGAGATGGAGAACTATGACCACCAACACTTATCGGTATTACGAGATGGCGATACAGTGCTCTTCCTCGTCGCTGTCCTTTCACGAATAATCTGAGATTCTCATTCTACAAAGTTAGATGGTCGAGCATGCCGTATTGGCTGGGAACAATTGAAAATTCCAACACTGCCAGAGGTGGCGTTAATTGTGAGTGCTCAGGCAAGAGTATGCGCTAATCACTATTCTATGAGGTCTTCATCACAACTGCGTGCCATTTTCAGTGCAAAATGTTACTTGTTTGACTGGCAGATTGAGAGGATATACTGATTGATTGATATTCTAATTTATTACTTTATTGATAATTTATTGACTAGTTTGTGACTGGATGATTTATTGACTGACTGTTTGGTTAACTGAATGGTTGAGCGACTGATTGATTGATTGATTGATTGATGGACCGCTTGATTGACTCATTAATTTAATGACTGACTGGTTGAGCAACAGAATAACTGACTGGCTGATTGGTTGCATGATAGATTGTTTAGTGAACATATTGACCGACTCACTAAATTATTAATTAATTGATTGACTGACTGCTTAATAAATCGATTGAATGGCTTATCGAATAATGGGTGGAGTGATTAATTCATTCAATCATTAAATGACGGGCTGATCAACTGCACAATCAATTGATTTATTGATTGAATGATACATATCGGTTGATTCATGGACTGATTGATTGAATGATTGATTAGCGGAATGCCTGAATGACAAATCAATGGATAGATTGATTTTTCACTGACTATTTGACTGAATGAGTAACTAAATGGTGTGTACTGCTTGATCAGTTCATCAGTCTATTGACCGATTCGTGACTTATCTGACTCATTGGTTGACTTATTACATCTTAGAAGATAA
The DNA here is from genome assembly GCA_014155875.1 of Cepaea nemoralis. Taxonomy (NCBI): domain Eukaryota; kingdom Metazoa; phylum Mollusca; class Gastropoda; order Stylommatophora; family Helicidae; genus Cepaea; species Cepaea nemoralis. The sequence goes on along the minus strand of JACEFZ010014714.1, from coordinate 362,524 downwards.
TCTAGTTGATCGACTGATCTAAAAACTGATTGACTATCTGATTTGTTTTTGCGTTATTAAATAATTTGAATAGTTATCTGTAGAGGAGCATATTCAGATACCTCATATCAATCTTTGGAGTGAGTAACTTGACATTATTGTCATGATCATTATTATTTTGTTGTTGCTATTGTCTGTGATGTCATGATCTGAGTGTTCTAGACATCTTGTATATTACCCATGGACATGTCCCGAATATTCCAGACTCTCTTATCTATTACCCACGGATGTGTCCGAGTATTCCTAAGCATCTTATCTAAAACCCAGGGACTTGTCCGTGGTGAAGAGTGTAGGCCGCCTGCCTCTCTCTTCGAAGGCAGTGGGTTCGATTCCAGACTCCGTAATTAGTTTAACAAGTGCAGTTTTCTTGGAAAATCCAAGGAGATATCGCTAGATGTTCAGATTCAATGCCTTGTGCGACGCTTTGAGCATGACTCCAGGCGGAAAGCGACCGAGCCATGTGGGTTAAAATCCAGTGCAATGAAGTATATAATCTAGTCTTAATAATCCTTTGCCAGTGCATATTACGCATCTGATCTATTCCCCAAGAATTTGGAAGAGTATAGTTATCATTATCTGTTACCTAAGTACTTGATCGAGATTTCCAGATATCTTATCTATTATCCAAAGAATTGTCCGAGTACTCTAAGGAAATCATCTATTACCCAAAGACTTGTTCGAGTATTCTAGATATTTTATCCCAGAGACTAGTCCCAGTATTGAAAACATCTGATCTATTACCCGCAATATTGTCAGAGTTTTCTAGATATCTATTACTTACAGACTTATCCGAGTATTATAAGTATCTTATCTATTACCCAGGGACTTGTTCGAGTATTGAAGGTATGTTATTTATTACCCAACTACGTGTCAGAGTATTTTAGACATCTTGTTCATTACCCATGTACGTGTCCTTATATTTTATACATCCTATTTATGACCCATGTACATGTCCAAGTATTTTATACATCCTATTTATGACCCATGTACATGTCCAAGTATTTTATACATCCTATTTATGACCCATGTACATGTCCAAGTATTTTATACATCCTATTTATGACCCATGTACATGTCCTAGTATTTTATACATCCTATTTATGACCCATGTAGTGTCCTAGTATTTTATACATCCTATTTATGATCCATGTACATGTCCTAGTATTTTATACATCCTATTATGACCCATGTACGTGTCCTAGTATTGTATACATCCTATTTATGATCCATGTACGTGTCCTAGCATTTTATACATCCTATTTATGACCCATGTAGTGTCCTAGTATTTTATACATCCTGTTTATGACCCATGTACATGTCCGAGTAATATAGACATTCTGTTTATGACCCAAGTAGGTGTCCGAGTAATATAGACATACTTTTTATGACCCATGTACGTGTCCTAGTATTCTAGGACGCCCTGTCTATTACCCAAGTACTTGTCCGATTATTCTAAGTATCGTACCTATCACCCAGGAATCATTGGAAAGTGGGTTGAGGGGGAGGACGGGAGAATAACATCAATAATAATATGTTCTTTATTTTGTCAACATAACAGTCCAAAAGTGAGCTTACACCCACAGCTCGTCTCGAGCGAGGGACGGACGTCGTACCTAAAAGTTAAGGTGAACACGCAATCTAAGCCACTCCACCAGTTACACTAACGCCAGACATGGTAGCCACAGTTCCCCCTACCACACTTGGGACTCACTGAACAAGGACCTCATTGACGTCACAAATAACAGCGGAACTAGAGATTCGAGTGGCACACAAATCGGCTTGGAATGAAGTAAACACACTAGATCAGAATGGGCGAAATAGAAAAACAATCACTTGAAATGGACTTGTAATGTTTACCAGAAGTCGTGGGAGTGACATATGTCTGTGGATATAAGCAAATACAGTCCTGGGAACAGTGCGGAATGGTCATGAGTTCATGCTAAGGGATGGGCCTGTTTATGTTGTTCTGGAGATGTTGATATGTGCTTGAAACTGATTGCTTGGTTTATTGATTGATTGATTGAATAATCGATTGATTAATTAATCGCTTGACCTAGCAAATTGATTGACCAACCAACAGATTAATGGATAGGTAGGCAGATTTAATGATCTAGAGGTTCGATTAAGTAAATGAAATTTTTTTTCTTTTACTCGCTTTGAACTCAATGAGTAGTCGATACACGTGCTCCTACTTCTAGTACACTTGACTAATTTTTGTGTGTGAATTACCTTTCCATCTTACCAGTGTCCCTCGCCATAATGCGAGTCCACTCCGACTTCCCCTGGACAAGGACGAGAAGTTAACATCTTAGTTCAATAGACTGAATAGGGATTGAACCCCCTACCTCGGCATCAGCACACTGTAAGTTTAAGAGCGTGTGCTCTTATCCATTCTGCCATGCTGACCTCCTTTTGTTCTGATTATTTTGATATTTGCTTGGTTAATTTATTGAGTGGTTGATTTAATCATCGATCGATTGATGAATTAGCTGGCCGACAAAATGTTCCACCTTTTTACAAGGTCATGTTTAGAAGAAAAAAAAAAAAACAGACTCATGAATAATAAAGCTAATGTGAAACTGTTTATGTTGTTGATATTCCCGGTCTAGCCGCTTTGTTATAAACATACACGCGGTATTCAACCACACACGTGTCCAGTCCACAATACAGAAACAAATCTGTAACTTTATATATATATATATATATATATATATATATATATATATATATATATATATATATATATATATATATATATATATATATATATATACTAGCTGACCCGGCCCGGCTTCGCCCAGGCCCTGGAGGGGATCTATCTATCTATCAGTCTGTCTGTCTGCTTGTTTGTCTGTCTGTCTGGCTGACCCGGCCCGGCTTCACCCAGTCCCTGGTGGGGAGCATCTCATTTAATTCATATAAGTAGTCATATAAGCTCTCCCGTTCCCGACTATCTGTCTGTCTGTCTATCTGTCTGTCTGTCTGTCTGACCCGGCCCGGCTTCACCCAGTCCCTGGTGGGGAGCATCTCATTTAATTCATATACGTAGTCATATAAGCTCTCCCGTTCCCGACTATCTGTTTGTCTGTCTATCTGTCTGTCTGTCTGTCCCGGCCCGGCTTCACCCAGTCCCTGGTGGGGAGCATCTCATTTAATTCATATACGTAGTCATATAAGCTCTCCCGTTCCCGACTGTCTGTCTGTCTATCTGTCTGTCTGTCTGACCCGGCCCGGCTTCACCCAGTCCCTGGTGGGGAGCATGTCATTTAATTCATATAAGTAGTCAAATAAGCTTCCGTTCCCGACTATCTGTCTGTCTGTCTATCTATCTGACCCGGCGTGGTTTCGCCCAGCTCCTGGCGCACAGTAACTTAAAAGAATGTCCTTCCACACACCATTCATTATTTTTAATGAAAACTGTTTTTAATCACCAACATGACAGTTGATAAGTTCTTTAAGCAGAAAAAGATGGGTTACAATGTTATGCATTATGCATTATTTTTATGAAAACTTTGAAAATGCCTTAAAGATTATATCATTATTTATTATAACTTATATGCCTGAAAATAACTATAGACAAAGAGTTTAACAATAGTGCAAGTAAGTCCAACAATATGACTATAAAGTATATAGAAATGTTATTAAAAGTTATGCCCCTTGAAATAACTTTTCTAGAGTGAAGTCCCCCTGCTATATAGAAATTATATAATGAAAAATGAAAAAGTAAATGTTATTAAATAAGTAGAAGATTTTACACTAAGAAACTATTATAGTCGGTTGCACAGGAATGAAAGGAAGACGTGTAGAAAATTTCATCTCAATCGGATGTACCGTTATCGAACGCATCCAATACACACAAACACACAAAGCCACATACACTCTGTTTTATATATATATATATATATATATATATATATATATATATATATATATATATATATATATATATATATATATATATATATATATTCATGCAGAGTGTTTACGTATATCAGTATGTGTTTGTGTTCTGACGAATGCTTTTTCTGCAACATTCATTTTGTTACCTGTAATCATGTTCTAGTACAGCTTACCGATTCTAGTTCTCGTGTTTATTTGGGTAATTCATTCATTGCACTTTAATGTAGATCGACTTATTACAGAACATTCCTTCACATATCAACACACAGATGACCAAAGTGACTTGCAATAACACTGGGTTGGACTACTCGCTATATATTTGAACGAATGTGGACTTGCAGTGAATAGAAGACTTGGTCACGACATCGAGAGTTCTGTAGACAGCATGTGAATAAAGTGCATGTATCAAACGATGCAGATACGATGGTGCATTCACACGGATCAGTTCAATTATTTACTGTACTGTACTGTTGTTGTTATCGGTACAGCGGCGCCTGGTCTTCCGTCTCTTGGCACGCGTCCATGTAGAGGTGTGGAGATACACGCAAGAGTTCATCAGATGTCTGGGTGTTCCGTATTAAATGTCCCTTTTGTGTGGCTGTGGTAGTAGTAACAATTTCAGGATGTGCTAAGAACTGGACACTCAAACAGACCACTGGAAATATTCACAAAACACTTTGTATTGATGTTCGGTTGGGGACTCTTCGCTTGAATGTTAAGTGATATGTTGAGATGAGTTGAGACAAGAAACGACAGCACAGCACTCAGGACTATTTCCATATGCACTCCGTTCTCATCTTCAACAACCAGTGAAGAGCTCGTTAGTTAGTTACTTATCTCTTGAGGTATCATCCTTGACATGCCCATAGGTGCTCAGATCCTCGCCGCTATATATGCATCAGCGTCCGGTGGCTAATAAAGCAATTATCGAAAGGAAGTCCTGACTCACGTGCACTTACTCAGTCTAATCTCTATTTCACCAAATCACTCACACATGAAACATAAACCAATAGGAAAATGCACTAAAATAAAAAGTGTCCCGCCATCTTACTCCAAGGGAGTTCACTCTGTCCAACTAGAGAGTCCCAATACTATTGGTATTAGTTGCTGTCTGATTATCTACCCGTGCTGAATGTCGGCCATATCCTCTGGCCACACTATTCTTCCCAGGCCATAATGAATGATCTGTTCTTCCACAATATTCACATTATCTCAAAGGGCACCTAAGTATCGCAAATGCATCTATGTGTCTTTAGTGTATCTATATGTCTCAAATGCACATATGTGACTTTAGTGTATCTATGTGTCTCAAATGCATCTTTATGTCTCAATTGCAGTAATGTGTCTTAAGTGTACCTTTGCGTCTTTATTGGAAATTAGACGTACACTATCACATTTTGTGGACACATTCATGAGAAGAAATAAACTAGAGAACATGGTGACAACTGGTAAGATTGAGGGTAAAGCAGAGAAGTAAATATTTGGATGGCTTGGCCTAGTGGTATGGTCGAGACAAGAATACTGAGCTGATCCACGACTCTGGTGATCGAGTGAGATGACGAAACATGACCACCCACACTTATCGGCATGGCGCATGATGATGATGTCTGTATTGTACTAATGTGTCTCAAATACTGATACAATGTCATTAGTGTATCAAAGTGTCTCTCTCAATCCTACCCACACTCGTGTCCTGTAACAACTCACAATTACCCTGTAATTACAGCGGCGGAACTCCGATCAGTGAACCCCTCACCCTTGAAGGCAATGAACCGTCACTACCCGCGAATGGTGGCCAGGTCGATTTGATTTCGTCTCCCCTGAGAGAGACTTAAATTAACAAGAAAGGACAGTTACGTGCCAGGCGCTTGTTCTTATTGGTCGTTGCAGTCTAAATTTAGAAGCAACCTTTGCGATGGGAATAAATAACAGTTGATTATCTGCACTCTACGAGGTAATTAGAAGTACTTTTTTCTATCTGGTATAATCTGAGTATTTTTCTATCTGGTTATTATCTGCTAAATGTTAAATAAGTCGCTGAGATATATATAGTAAAGAAACTAAGTAGCGGAGAATGCTTCATTTAATACAATTAAGAATAGAATTATGCACGTGCGCATTCAACAACATGAAATCTGTACTTATCTTTGCAAGCTTTTAAAAGGCAAAGAGGATCGTCTTCATTGCACCGGATTTTATCCCATATAGCGTGATCTCTTTCCGCGGGGCGGCCTGCTGAAAACGCCGTTCAAAGCACGAACTCCGTAGCTCTAGTGACGACCCCCCAGAAGTATCCGAGAATATTGCACTCGAGAACCGAACGGCGTAGCCTGGAATCGAACCCACTACCTTCGGAATGCGAGGCAGGCTATGTAATCACTTCGACACGAAGACTCCATTTGTACTTTTCTGCATCAAAATTTATCACAGAAAGAGACATCGTGGTTTATCAAATGCTATTTACATTCGAGAGTAATGTATAAGGACGGAATAGACTAACGATTTCAGAGTAGACCAGAGGTTGCGGAGTAGACCAAAGATTGCGGAGTAAATCAGAGGTTGCGGAGTAGACCAGAGGTTGCAGAGAAGACCAAAGATTGCGGAGTAAATCAGAGGTTGCGGAGTAGACCAGAGGTTGCAGAGAAGACCAAAGATTGCGGAGTAAACCAGAGGTTGCGGAGTAGACAAGAAGTTGCGCAGTAGACCAGAGGCTGAGGAATACACCAGAGGCTGCAGAGTAGATCAGAGGTTGCAGAGTATTCCAGAGGTTGCGAAGTAGACTAGAAGTTGCTGAGTAGACCAGAAGTTGCGGGGAAGACCTAAGGCTGCGGAGTCCGATCCTCTCTCAAGCAGAACAGCTTCGTCTCACTGTTTTGGCGGTTTGGATATTCACAAAAGCATGCAAAAGGGATGGTAGACGCCTCTGATTCTGATGGAATGGATCAGGCGACTGGACCGCTCATACAGGGGAGAACAACTTGGAGGATCCCGGTGAGTCACACACACCAGAAAGCCCTCGGCAATTGCACATAGGACAGAGCAAGTCATATAGATCGGTGCCCGTGTAAATTGTATAAAATAGAAACGGTCCACATAAAAAGTCGGCCTCTGTAATTATGGGATTAGTGAAACGAAGTTTCACAGTGCCCCAACACACCGAGCCGAGTGTACGAAATCTGCTGGGGGAGGTAAAAATCGCTTTGCGTTGACTTCGATTGTATGAGGCGTCGGCCTTTCAGAAAGCAATGGCAAACTACTGAACTTAAAATTCCCTAGTAAGTCACAAACAGGCAATAAATGCTGGGGTGACTGCAATGTCTAGTAAAGAATATGTAACAAGCTTTAACCCACATACAATTTTTAGCGTGTGTGACTCTATTATAATCACATTTAGATTGTATGCAGTGCACTGGGCTGAGATTCTCCTTGTGCGATCTATGGAAGGAGACTGGGACACTTATAGAGATATTTCTGTGCAGTGAAAGGGACCCTTTATAAAAGAAATGCTGGTGTGTGGAGTGGACAACTCGAACCTTGACTGAACACTGTTCATAGGGAATGTGTCACACATGTCGATCTCACAATAGGGCATGTGTTACAGATGTCGATCTCATAATAGGGAATGTGTCACAGGAATTCGATCTCACAATAAGGAATGTATCACAGATGTTGAATTTCACAATAGGAGAGAGGAGGCGAATGAACGAACGAATGAACTTTATTTTCATATGGTTACAAATTGGGCACGCAGGCCCGTTTTATATTCGGCCCTTTCAATCACTCATCTTTCGTTCTCAGTTATCTGTTGTGCATGTTACATTCACATAGATATAAACATCATTGTCAACTCAATGTTGTAAACATAAACATATTACAATGTTGTGAGACAGGCAGGTAGGCAGAAACACGTACACTACTGCTCATGCATAAATACATACATACAGTCCTGCATACGTACTTGCATCATTTATACAATCTCTCACAGTTATGCATCCACTCAATAACACCCTCTCTCGCATACACATATACTCACTCACAGTCACAATATCTCTAACAAAAGTTTAGAGAGAGGGAGAAGGAGAAAGACAATACGGAGAAAGGGAGATAGTACAGAGATAGAGAATATAGAGAAAGGGAGAGAGAACACTGAGAGCGATGGGAGAGAGTGAGGGAGAAAAAGAAGGAAGAGAGGAGCAGAATATAGGGAATAGTGAAAGAATAGAGAGATAATATAGAGAAGTTGAGATGACAAAGAATGAATACAGAGGGGAAAATAGTGATAGAGCAAGAGCGAAAAGAGAGACAGAGAGAATATAAAAAGAGAGAGGAGATATAGTGTGAGAGAGACAAAGAGAAACAGAGAGAGAGAGGGAAATAATAGAGAGAGGGAAAAGGAGAGGAGGAATATAGAGATTTCACTTTAAAGAGAGAAAGAAAGAGAGAGAGAGAGAGAGAGAGAGAGAGAGCGAGAGAGAGAGAGAGAGAGAGAGAGAGAGAGAGAGAGAGAGAGAGAGAGAGAGAGAGAGAGAGAGAGAGCATCAGAAGCTTCTTTAAGATTGCGGATAAAAGAGTGATAGATCACCAGGGAGGACAGTATTTGACCTGTTTGGTCAGAAATTCTGGTCTCACACTGGCGGAGGTCACTAAAGAGAAACAATCTTGATGAGTCACCGGGAGTCTGGAGTCACCAGATGTCCACAGAGAAGCTCGCTCCAGATTTGCGTTGCCAAACGTGGACTTAGTCGGATACAATGTGGAACTGTAATCTACGCTGAACGAATGTAATACAACAACAACAGCAACAATAACAACAACAACAACAACAACAACAACAACAACTACTACTACTACTACTACTACTACTACTACTACTACTACTACTACTACTACTACTACGGAAGAGCGCAACTGTGGGGGGGGGGGGGGGGGTACAAGTCTTGTCCTGGTGCGAGGAAATGCAATGTAAAGACAAAATTTAATGGCAGGGCAGACCAGGCCCTAAGCCTTGATTAGCAGCTGGTCTAGAATCGAAGCTCCGACAAGCGGACAGTTAGAGCATTGCTTTGTTGATCCGGCAGCTTCTGCAGCTTGTCTTGTTCCAGATATCGAGGTGTTACCATTCCTCTGGAGTGAACAAGGCAGGCCGAGAGAGGGATCATCCTGTATGGGCAACACATGGTCTCTATATTTCAGCCAAGACTTTGTGCTATGGAGAGGTATAACTCCATCCTTGGTCTTAACCGGTCTCAGAATCAAAGTGAGAGGTAGCAATTACGGGTTATAAGTCCTTGTCAATTGGCGTTGACATGGGGCGCCTACGGATTGTCTCTGACGGTCGGAGACATCTACAGGTGTCACTGATCAACTACCGCCCGCCTTAAGCTGGGCAGCCCCCGACCAGCTGGGTGCTGATCCGCCACAGCCTGCCTGCTTCAATGGGTGCTTGGGGCTAGGTAAAAATCTGCATCGCAGGCTGTTAAACCAATGCACCAGGCACTAATAAAAGTAAAAATAGAAACCTCAAGCTAAGGCCTGCAAACTGTAATATAAGAAACGTATGTCCAGGATTTTCTACTGACCTGACGAATATTTACGATGTGAGAAAAACGGTTGTGATTGATGCCGAACTCAATCGTCTTAACATTGATATTGCTGCTCTGCAGGAGACTCGTCTCGCTGAGGAAGGGTCACTCAGGGAAAACATTTACATCTTTTTTGGAAGGGCAGAGGGCAGGCAGAAAAAAGGCAACATGGTGTGAGCTTTGCAGTAAATAATTAGCTACTGGGAATGATTGAAATTCCAGCTGGAGGTAAGGACAGACTATTATCCCTGCGCTTGGCAACCTCTTGTGGTGTTGCCACCATTATCACTGCATTTGCACCGATATTTTCTTCCTCTGATGACATGAAGGATGTGTTCTATGAGGAGCTAGACTCTGAAATCAAGGCAGTTTCAAAATCCGACTACATTTATATGCTCGGTGATTTCAATGCTCGTGTGGGCAAGGACTCGAGTTCATGGCCAGTGTGCCTTGGAAAATACAACATCGGTCGCATGAATGAAAATGGGCAAAGGCTGCTGGAGCATTGCACTAGAAATGACCTATGTATTACAAACTCCTTTAAAACAAAAGAGCCGCATAATGTCACATGGAAACATCCAAGATCCGGCTATTGGCATCAGCTGGACTTCACCATCACACGGAGACAACATCTGAACCATACATCATTAACTCGAAGTTACCACAGTGCTGACTGTGATACAGATTATTCTTTGGTTGTTGCAAGAGTTAGACTGAGACCAAAGAGAATCTACACAGTTAAACACAAATCTAGCCCCAGGATTAATGATATTAACACCCACGATCCTAATAAGTGCTTTGAGTTCCAACAGCAACTTGAAGAAGCTTTCACTGATACATCGGAAACTTGTACAGCAAGTGAAAAGTGGTGTAAACTTAAGGAAACTCTTTATAAAACAGAGCAGGTGTTTACGGCACTGTGGAAAATAAGAGGCAAGACTGGTTTACGGCAAACAGCCAGACACTGCAGCCCTTGATTGATAAAAAGAAAATAGCTCTCCTAAAGAACCAAGGAAAGAACAACGCGTAAAATTCTCAGTGAGCTGAAGCAAGCTAGGAAGGATGTGCAAAAGGCTGCCAGGCAGTGTGCAAATGATTATTGGATCAAGTTACTGAGTCCACTCAAAATGCAAGCGGTAAGGGAAACATCAGAAGCATGTATGAAGTGATAAAGAAAGCCTCTGGTCCAATGATCAAAAGAAGTGCACCACTGAAAACCTTGACTGGAGAAATCATCACTGATAAGAAAAAGCAGACGGATAGATGGATAGAGCACTATATGGAGCTTTACTCAAGTGAGATCACATTAGCGGATGATGCCCTCAACGCCATAGAGGCTCTACCAACTCTTGACCACCTGGACGCGCATCCCCTCATAACAGAAGTTGTGTGTGCTATAAATGAATTTGCATCTGGCAAGGCTCCAGGTAAAGATGGGAGTCCAATAGAGGTTATCAGGAGTGAGCAAGACACACTGACACTACAGATCCACCAGCTAACAGAGCTATGCTGGCGAGAAGGACAAGTCCCACAGGATTTCAAAGATTCAAACATCATAACACTGTACAAGAACAAGGGCGATCGGAGCGACTGTAACAACTATAGGGATATCTCACTTCTGTGTATTGTTGGGAAAGTATTTGCCAGAATTGTTCTGCGCAGACTTCAAGTCCTGGGAGATCAAGTCTACCCCCGAATAACAGCGTGACTTCCGACAGAATCTGTTTAACATTGATATGATGTTCTCATTGCGACAAATGCAAGAAAAATGCTATGAACAGAATCAGCCACTGTTTATTGCCTTCATCGACCTCACAAAGGCATTTGATTTTGTCAGTCGTGAAGGACTGTTCAAGGCACTAGATTGGCTGCCCACCAACTCTTCTGTCCATTGTGGAATCTTTCCACACAGGCATGAAGGGTATAATCAAGTGTGATGGTGGAACTTCAGAAGAGTTTGAAATCAAGAGTAGAGTTAAACATGGTTGTGTATTATCCCCCACCCTCTTTGGAATATACTTTTCACTTCTACTGAAATATGCCTTTCGTGATCAGGATGGTGGTATATACATTCACTCACGCTCAGATGGTGGCCTCTATAATGCTCAGAGATTGAAGGCCAAGACCAAAATTAGGAGGGTACTGATCAGAGAGTTCCTTTTTGCAGATGATGCTGCAATTACGACCCACTCTGAAGAAGAATTACAACGTCTACTATCTGCATTCTCCAATGCTTGTTCTGAATTTGGTTTAACAATTAGCAAAAAGAAGACACAGATTATGTCACAAGGTGCACATGGGGTACCATCAATCTTTATTGACGACGCCGAACTAGAGATGGTAGACCATTTTACATATCTAGGATCAGAGGTAAATAGCAAATTATCCCTAGATCAGGAAATCAACATCCGGATTGGTAAGGCAGCAACAACAATGAACAGGTTAAGAAAAAGAGTCTGGGAGAACAGGAAGCTTACTGCCAAAACAAAAGTCCTTGTCTATCAAGCCTGTGTCCTTAGTACTCTTCTTTATGGCAGTGAAGCCTGGACAACTTACTCACACCAAGAGAAACATTTAAACAGCTTTCATATGCGGTGTCTGCGAAGAATTCTTGGTATTAAGTGGCAAGACAACATCACAAATACTGAAGTATTGGAAAGATCAGGTTGTGTGACGGTGTATTCCATGCTCAGTCTTCGTAGACTTAGATGGATAGGACACGTTATGAGGCTGGATGATGGTAGAATACCAAAGGACATTTTTCTTGGAGAATTACAGATGGGTAAGAGATCTCAGAGTCGTCCTCTACTACGATACAAAGATGTGTGTAAGCGGGACATGATTGATACAGGCATTGATAATGCACATTGGGAGCAAGTCGCCGCTGAACGTGTTGCATGGAGGGCAAATATCAGAATGTCTTGAGCCTGAGGAATTAAGGCTGCATGGCTAGTGCAGTCGCCGCGAACTGTGCAGGTTAGAGTTTTCTTTTTGCCTCGGATAGAGAAAAAAAAAAACAACTCCACACCTTCCCGAGCATTCAAACCCGGGTCTCCCGAATGAGAGCCCGGCATTCTAGCCACTCGGCCAGCCGCTCCCCAATGTAATACTAATAAATATATTTAAAAAAAAAAACATAATTTGGTGGTTTCCACATAAAAAATAATATAGCGGTTGCAACTAGAGGATAATATAACGGTTCACTTAAAATATAGTGGTCTCAGTTAAAAAATATAACGGTTTAACTTAAAAGATAATAAAACGGTTTCCATGTGGTTTCCGACGTGGTGCTTTTTACTTTCATGATAATAATAAATACCAAGAAGCGGGCGACTATGGTGTCGGGTTGGCCGCCCCACAGACCGTGGGGGATGCGTTCAATCCTCCTTTGCTTGGACAAGCTGGATTGTATACCTCTGCCAGAAAAAAATAGCTTTCTAAGCACACATGAGCAATGGAAGGGATAACTCAACTAACGAATACACGAGCAAACAAACAAACGAATAAACAAATAAAGAACAAATAAACAAACATACAACTATGCAAACATAAAAACATAAAACTATACAAATATACAAACAAACAACAAACAAGCATACAACCCTACAGACATACAAACAAACAGTACAAATAAATACGCAAACAATTCACACTACAAATATAATACAAACAAACAAACAAACAAAAATACAAACAATTAAAACTACAAATACAAATAATGCAAACATGCAATTGTTTAAACAAACAATGATGATGCGTGAATCTTGTGGAATGTTCCGTGATTAATGGCACCAAGACAGGTATGTTGACGGCCAAGCGAGAGCTGAACTCATGGCTCAAGCTGGAGATGCCCAAGGACAGTGTTCATCCATTATGGATGACCATCTGGTGAATGATTCCGCTGGATGCAGTCTGGCAGCAAGGGACGTACTCATTGAACTTGATATCACACAAGGTAATCAACAGGGATAACATCCAGTGACTGGTGTGCACGCAGGAGATGGGCCAAGGAAGCAGGTTTTCTTCTTGCTCTTCTTGCTGATGACGACTAATAAATAACCTGTGGATTCTTTCGTAGTGCAATGATCTGGGGTCTTTGGAAAATAGTATTCAGTGGTAAATTACATAATTAAACTGCCAGAACATACGACAGACAGACAGACAGACAGACAGACAGACAGACAGACAGACAGACAGACAGACAGACAGGCAGGCAGGCAGACAGGCATATATACAGGCATATATACAGGCATATATACAGGTAGACAGACAGGCAGGCATATATACAGGCAGACATACACACAATCAAATAGATAGATAGATAGATAGATAGATAGATAGATAGATAGATAGATAGATAGATAGATAGATAGATAGATAGATAGATAGATCGATCTCCGTGGCTACAGAGTGAGTGCACTGAGCCTCATAACCTAATCTTTCACCACAAAGCAGAGAGGAAACAGGCAATGATGAGGGATATGAACTCTTCTGTGGTATTCGAGAAATGAGGCTAACCATATATGGGAATATCCCGAAATAGCGATGTAGATTCTGAAACCAAATATGAACGGACTTGATGAAAGCGAGTTTCAGTTATTCTACTACGCAGTAATCAACATCTGCGGAAACATGGTTGATTGTTGTCGTCACGTAGACACTATTGCAGTATCGATCCACTTGTTGTGATTTGGCGTCAATGGTTTGCAATTAATTGTTAGCTATTAGCAGTTGGTGTACTCACATTAGAGCGTTTTTGTCGTGTCTCCAGGGAACTCTTTGAGAATGGGTAAATAGAGAATGTGGAAATAGAGGATGGGGGAAAAGAGAATGAGGATATAGAGAATGGGGAAATAGAGGATGTGGAAATAAAGGACGGGTAACTATATGGAAGTGGAAATAGAGAATGAGGAAATAGAGGTTGGGGAAATAGAGAATGGGAAAATAGAGAAAGTGGAAATACAAAATGGGGAAATAGAGGATGGGGAAGTAGAGAGTGGTGAATTAAAGGATGGGGGAATAGAGGATAGGGAAATAGAGAATGTGGAAATAGAGAATGGGGAAATAGAGGGTGGGGCAATAGAAAATGAGGAAATAGAGTATGAAGAAATAGAGAATGGGAAAATAAAGAAAGTGGAAATAGAGAATAGGGAAATAGAGAATGGAGAAATTGAGAATAGGAAAAATAGAGAATGTGAAAATAGAGAATGGGAACACGCGGGATGTTGAAATACAGAATGGGGAAATATAGTTTAGTTTAGTTTAGTCGATGGATCAACATCACGGCACACGGGTGTAACCCATAAGTGCTCCGTTCTCCTCCTAACTCAAACCTGAGTTAGGAGAAACTCAGCTCAGTGCACGAACTCCGTAGCACCGGCGAGGATCCTGTAAATTAGGATTATAGGGATGGATTGAGGAAATATAGGATGTGGAAATAGAGAATGGGAAAATATACGATGTGGAAATAGAGAATTGGGAAATATAGGATTGGGAAGCAGTGAATGTGAAAACAGAGAATGAGCGAATAGAGAATGGCGAAATAGAGATGGGGAAATATAGGTTGGGGAAATAGAGGATACATTGGCACCTTGCCGTCTTGACAGACGATAGTTTGTGCTTTAAAAAGGCATAATAACTTTTAACTATGGCGGTAGCGAGTGTGACTGATAAGGCCAATTTGCGCTGTAAATGTCAGTTCACAGTGGGTGCATGTGAACACGTGGTCATTTCCACCATCATTCACCATCTTACGTCTCAAACGCTTAGTGTGTGACTTTTCTGCAATAATTTTCTCCTTTGACTTTATTCCATTTCTGATATTTGCCCTCCATGCAACACGTTCAGCGGCGACTTGCTCCCAATGTGCATTATCAATGCCTGTATCAATCATGTCCCGCTTACACACATCTTTGTATCGTAGTACAGGCCGACCCTGAGATCTCTTACCCATCTGTAATTCACCAAAAAAGATATCCTTTGGTATTCTACCATCATCCATCCTCCTAAGATGTCCTATCCATCTAAGTCTACGAAGACTGAGCATGGAATAAACTGTCACACAACCTGATCTTTCCAATACTTCAGTATTTGTGATTTTGTCTTGCCACTTAATACCAAGAATTCTTCGCAGACACCGCATATGAAAGCTGTTTAAGTTGTTCTCTTGGTGTGAGTAAGTTGTCCAGGTTTCACTGCCATAGAGAAGAGTACTAAGGACACAGGCTTCATAGACAAGGACTTTTGTTTTGGCAGTAAGCTTCCTGTTCTCCCAGACTCTTTTTCTTAACCTGTTCATTGTTGTTGCTGCCTTACCAATCCGGATGTTGATTTCCTGATCTAGGGATAATTTGCTATTTACCACTGATCCTAGATATGTAAAATGGTCTACTATCTCTAGTTCGGCGTCGTCAATAAAGATTGATGGTACCCCATGTTCACCTTGTGACATAATCTGTGTCTTCTTTTTGCTAATTGTTGGAAATAGAGGATATGGAAATAGAGAATGGGGAAATAGAGAATATGGAGGTATAGGATATGGAAATAAAGGATGTGGAAATACAGAATGGGGAAATATAGATTGGGGAAAAAGAGTATGGAGAAATAGAAAATGGGGAAATAGAGAATAGTTAAATAGAGATTGGGGAAATTGAGGATGTGGAAATAGAGAATGGGGAAATATAGGATGCGGAATAAGGTAATGGGAAAATAAGGGATGGGGAAATAAAGGATGGTTAAATAGAGAATGTGGTATTAGAGAATGTGGAAATAGAGACTGGGGAAATTGGGAATGTGGAAATGTGGAAATAAAGAATGTGGAAATAGAGACTGGGGAAATTGGGAATGTGGAAATGTGGAAATAAAGAATGTGGAAATAGAGAATGTAGAAATAGAGAATGTGAAAATAGAGAATGTGGAAATAGAGGATGTGGAAATAGAGACTTTGGAAATAGAGGATATAGAAATAGAGAATGTGGAAATAGAGAATGGGGAAATAGAGGATATGGACATAGAGGATGTGAAAATAGAGAATTTAGAAACAGAGACTGGGACAATAGACAATTGTGGAGTAGCGAATTTTAAGTCATTGTTTAATGCAGTTCCTTTCATGTTCACATAGTATTCATCTTTGTCTTGAATTCCCTTCTTTATATTATTTTTAAATCTCTCTGAAATATCTCTGAAAAATGTCTAAAATATGTCTAAAACCTCTCTATATTTCTCTAAAAGCTCTCTAAATCTCTCAAACATCTCTCTAACATCTCTCTGAAATCTCACTGATATCTCTCTGAAATCTCTCTGAAATCTCTCTAAAAACTCTCCACAATCTCTCTGAAATCTTAATCTAAATTCTACCTGGAGACATAGATTGTCACCCAAACAAGCAAAACACACACACACACACACACACACACACACACACACACAAACACACACACACACCACACACACACATCACTCACGCACACACACAAATCACACATAAATCACACACACACACATATATATATATATATATATATATATATATATATATATATATATATATATATATATATATATATATATATGCACTAACCTATTTAACATATATGCAGATACCTATTCAACATATCCGCACATATGAACAGAGAAGTAAATATTCAGGTGGCCTGGCCATGTGGCATGGTCGAGACAAGAACACTGAGCTGATCCATGACTCTGGTGATCGTGTCAGATGTCGAAAACATCGCACATGATGATGATGAGTGGAACTGGCTTGGATCTGGGACCTGTTCTGCCCGCAGTTATGAAAGCCACGTTCTGCGAAGACCTGCCACATAATTCTGTTCTGTCCAACTAACTGGTCGCTCTTATCTGCAAAGGCTAGATGATCCACCAAACCAAGGTTAAAAAAAGTGGCGCGGGTATATTATTTTTGATTTTGTCTGCTTTATGAAACAATGAAAATATGATGTACATCCTGTCTACATAAGAGAGAGGTGGACGTAGCACCTTTAATCCAATCCGCCCAGCCAGGCCGGTCTCGTACCAAGTACTAACAGAGATAGGGCCGGACTCTGACACTTCTAGCCGCTCCACCCCAACTGGCACCTTGCTTTCTTTTCTTTACAGACGATAGTTTGTTACTGTGCTTCAAAACAGGTATAGTAACTACAACCCATGGCAATAGCGAATGTGGCTGAACAGACTAATTTGCATGGTAAATATTCGTCCACAATGGATGCATGTGAATACATGGTCAATTCCACCATCACGCACCATCTGACGTCACATACTCTCAGTGTCTGACCTATCCGCAATAATTATCATCTTTGTCTTTATTCTATTCCTACTCTTTTCCCTCCATGCCACGTGATCATCGGCGACTTGCTCTCCTTGTGCAATATGCTTGTATCATTCATGGCTCCATTACATACATCTTTGTACTGAGGTAGACTCCGACACCGAATTCGTTTCAATCAATCAAATACCGTCTTCACAATGAAGGTTGCCTGCAATGGGTCTTTAACACTGTCTGTCTCTCGCCTTGATTGGACATTTTGTCAGACTGCTGTTTGTCCATCGCTTGTATGTTATACTCCCACTTGTAACGGAGATATTTTACCCATCAGTAATTCACTCAAATAAGTCCCACTGTATCCCACAGTCGCCCATCCCCCTAATGTGTCCTACTGCACGCCGATCCCCAAAGCAAGCCATCCATTGCTACAAATGTAGCACTTTAATTGACACCCGAGCTATAACTCTAGACATATCAGACAATCTGTATTGGTTTACTATCTCTGCATCTGTTTGCTGTGGTTCAGTCCAAACCTCCACTGCTGAGGTAATGTATCTCCTGACACTAACCCAGCTGTCACCGCGTCGACCAGAGATATCGTCGCCATATTAAAGTTTAATCATGCAGTCACGTAATCCCGCCTATACCTGTAGATGTAAACACTGCAATTGTCTGTCGCTGATACTGTCCTCGGATTGAAATTTATTTATATTTCTACAATACTCGTTGACATTATTGCAGTCGGGTTCAATTGTGAGTAATTCACTACAAACAAAACACACAACTGGTTTCTGGAAATAGAAGTAGGATATTACTGCCTGTAGGATATTACTGCCTTACCAGTCGATTGATTGACCGATGGACTGATTGATTTATAAATGCACCCACGCTTTTATTCAAGCTCTGTAGTCGACCCAGTTTCATAAATGGGTACGGGACGATACTCTCAAAGTCGAGCAGCTAGCCAGATGTTGTCCTCATCTCCAGTCCAGACAATATGGGCATCTTATCTCCAGATCATCATCTTGCTGATGTAGGCATCATCATCATCAACCATAGATCAGGCATAGAACCACAGAGAAGACATAAAACCACAGAGAAGAGATAGAACCACAGAGAGGACATAGAACCACAGAGAGGACATAGAACTACATAGAGGACATAGAACCACAGAAGACATAAAACCACAGAGAAGACACAGAACCACAGATAAGATAGAACCACAAAGACACAGAACCATAGAGAAGACACAAAACCACAGAGAAGACAGAACCACATAGAAGACACAGAACCACAGAGAAGACACAGAACCACAGAGAAGACACAGAACCACAGAGAAGACACAGAACCACAGAGAAGACAGAACCACAGAGAAAACACAGAACCACAGAGAAGACAGAACCACACAGAAGACACAGAACCATACAGAAGACACAGAACCACACAGAAGACACAGAAACACACAGAAGACACAGAACCACAGAGAAGACACAGAACCACAGAGAAGACAGAACCACAGAGAAGACACAGAACCACAGAGAAGACACAGAACCACAGAGAAGACACAGAACCACAGAGAAGACAGAACCACAGAGAAGACATAGAACCACAGAGAAGACACAGAACCACAGAGAAGACACAGAACCACAGAAAAGACAGAACCACAGAGAAGACAGAACCACACAGAAGACACAGAACCACAGAGCAGACACAGAACCACAGAGATGACAGAACCACAGAAAAGACACAGAAAAACAGAGATGACAGAACCACACAGGAGACACAGAACCACAGAGAAGACACAGAACCACAGAGATGACAGAACCACAGAGAGGACATAGAACTACATAGTGGACATAGAACCACAGAAGACATAAAACCACAGAGAAGACAGAGAACCACAGATAAGATAGAACCACAAAGACACAGAACCATAGAGAAGACACAAAACCACAGAGAAGACAGAACCACATAGAAGACACAGAACCACAGAGAAGACACAGAACCACAGAGAAGATACAGAACCACAGAGAAGACACAGAACCACAGAGAAGACAGAACCACAGAGAAAACACAGAACCACAGAGAAGACAGAACCACACAGAAGACACAGAACCATACAGAAGACACAGAACCACACAGAAGACACAGAAACACACAGAAGACACAGAACCACAGAGAAGACACAGAACGACAGAGAAGACAGAACCACAGAGAAGACATAGAACCACAGAGAAGACACAGAACCACAGAGAAGACACAGAACCACAGAGAAGACAGAACCACAGAGAAGACATAGAACCACAGAGAAGACACAGAACCACAGAGAAGACACAGAACCACAGAAAAGACAGAACCACAGAGAAGACAGAACCACACAGAAGACACAGAACCACAGAGAAGACACAGAACCACAGAGATGACAGAACCACAGAAAAGACACAGAAAAACAGAGATGACAGAACCACACAGGAGACACAGAACCACAGAGAAGACACAGAACCACACAGAAGACACAAAACCACAGAGAAGACACAGAACCGCAGAGAAGACACAGAACCACAGAGAATACAGAACCACAGAGATGACACATAACCACAGAGAAGACACAGAACCACAGGGATGACATAAAACCACAGAGAAGGCAGAACCACAGAGAAGACACATAACCACACAGAATACATAACCACAGAGATGACAGAACCACAGAGAAGACACAGAACAACACAGAAGACACAGAACCACAGAGAAGACACAGAATCACAGAGAATACAGAACCACAGAGATGACACATAACCACAGAGAAGACACAGAACCACAGGGATGACATAAAACCACAGAGAAGACAGAACCACAGAGAAGACACATAACCACACAGAATACATAACCACAGAGATGACAGAACCACAGAGAAGACACAGAACAACACAGAAGACACAGAACCACAGAGAAGACACAGAATCACAGAGAATACAGAACCACAGAGATGACACATAACAACAGAGAAGACACAGAACCACCGGGATGACATAGAACCACAGAGAAGACATAACCACAGAGAAGACACAGAACCACAGAGATGACATAGAACCACAGAGAAGACAGAACCACAGAGAAGACACAGAACCACAGAGATGACATAGAACCACCGGGATGACACATAACCACAGAGAAGACACAGAACCACCAGGATGACACATAACCACAGAGAAGACACAGAACCATCGGGATGACATAGAACCACAGAAAAGACTTAAACCTACAGAGTAGACATTAGTTGTAGAAGGCCTCTTTCAGTCCTGGAGGACTATAGAGTTGTGCCTCTGGGGAGGTGCCTGACAGCGCCGCTGGTGACTGTCCAATGCGAGAGTGACAATCCTTATGACAGTTTCCGCATCTGTAAGACGAGGCAGGTCCCGCAGTTAGTGACTGCGTTTGATGCCTGTGCCGCCTATCCCCAGTTTGTTGGATCAGATTGTGCTGACGCCCGTGTGTTGCCGGGGCCCATAAGGGAAGCGAAGAATAGTAACACTGTTGCCTTCCATGCATGTCGTAAGAGGCGACTAAGGAGGCTTGGGCTAAGACTTAGTCTACAGTCTATTGGGACTTCCGGTCTCCAACATAACGGATAGGCATGTAAACCGTTACCTCTGGAGTGTTTACACTCGTGGTTACGGTTTACATTCACATTTTCCTCATGTTGGACTGGTAGTGCATGGGTCCGTCGCCCTGCTACTAAGTGAGTACGTGGCGCGACACTGTGAGCTGTGAATTCGCGTGGAATGCTTTTAAATCTGTCCGCGGCTGTTTGTAGCGTGAAATGCATGTTCGGAAAGATGTCGGTCGGCTGTTGCTGAATTGACTGGTTTGCCTTTTCAGTTCACGTGTGCATTTTTCAGGAGACTCCTGGGAGTCGTCGCTGGAGCTACGAAGTTCGTGCTTTGTGCGGCGCTTTCGGCGATTCTCCTGCGGAAAGAGACCAAGCCATATGGGATAAAACCCGGGTCAATGAAGTCTTTCTGGTGACTGCCGATTTCATCGACGATAAACTGTATTTTTCGTGGAGGACCTTTCTGTTGGCATTCTGGCCGCGGCATTATGCAGAGTGTACATGTGCGGGCTGTTGACATGCCCAGACTCCTGTCTATTCCATTGTTCACATAAGGCAGTGAGGAACATTTTGTGTGATGTTCACTGGCACAGGAATGGAGCATAACGGGGACGACCCGTTGGAACCGCGACTAACTAACTAACTAAGATTGTGCTCAAAGAGCACCAGTCCGTTTCGTACATCTCTTCTCCAGGAACATCTGTCAGTTGCAACTCTTTCGCACGTGACTGGATCTGCTACAGAGTAGACATTTAACCAAAGTGAAGACATAGAACAACGGAGAAGATATAAAACTATAGAGAAGACATAGAACAACGGAGAAGATATAAAACTATAGAGAAGACATAGAACAACGGAGAAGATATAAAACTATAGAGAAGACACAGACGCAGAGAGAAGATATAGGACTAGAGAGTACATATTGAACCACGGAGAAGACATAAAACTACACAGAAGATATAGAATCACGGAAAAAACATAGAACCACAGAGAAGAAATAGAACTAAAGAGAAGAAAAGAACCACAGAGAAAAACATAGAACCATGGAGAAGTTGTAGAACCACGGGGATGACACCGAACCACGGAGAAGTTGTAAAACCACAGGGATGTCACAGAACCACGGAGAAGTTGTAGAACCACAGGGATGTCACAGAACCACGGAGAAGTTGTAGAACCACGGGGATGACACAAAACCACGGAGAAGTTTTAGAACTATATAAAAGACATAGACCTACAGAGAAGCCATCAAACTACTGTGAAGGCAGAACAAAAGAAAACATGAACCACAGAAGACTTAGGACCACATACAAGACACAGAACCACAGAGAAGACACAGAACTACAGTGATGACGGAACTAAAGAAAACATGGAAACACAGAGTAAACAAAGAACGGCAGAGAAAACATACAACCACATATAAGACAGCACAACAGAGAAGACAAAACCACACAGGAATCACGAACAGAGAAGACAAAACCACACAGGAATCACGAACAGAGAAGACAAAACCACACAGGAATCACGAACAGAGAAGACAAAACCACACAGGAATCACGAACAGAGAAGACAAAACCACACAGGAATCACGAACAGAGAAGACAAAACCACACAGGAATCACGAACAGAGAAGACAAAACCACACAGGAATCACGAACAGAGAAGACAAAACCACACAGGAATCACGAACAGAGAAGACAAAACCACACAGGAATCACGAACAGAGAAGACAAAACCACACAGGAATCACGAACAGAGAAGACAAAACCACACAGGAATCACGAACAGAGAAGACAAAACCACACAGGAATCACGAACAGAGAAGACAAAACCACACAGGAATCACGAACAGAGAAGACAAAACCACACAGGAATCACGAACAGAGAAGACAAAACCACACAGGAATCACGAACAGAGAAGACAAAACCACACAGGAATCACGAACAGAGAAGACAAAACCACACAGGAATCACGAACAGAGAAGACAAAACCACACAGGAATCACGAACAGAGAAGACAAAACCACACAGGAATCACGAACAGAGAAGACAAAACCACACAGGAATCACGAACAGAGAAGACAAAATCACACAGGAATCACGAACAGAGAAGACAAAACCACACAGGAATCACGAACAGCGACAATGCTGTGGTTGACTGCTACGTACTGTGTAGGACATGCAACTTAAACAAAGAAAGACAGCGAAAACATAGAACTACATATAAGACAGCACAACACAGAATACAGAGTTGAGTTGAGTTAAGAACCGACATCACTGCACTCAGTACATTCCCATACTTGCTCCATCCCCTCGTTCAACAGCCAGCGAAGAGTCATACTACTAATCGTTCCCACCGCTATCTAATTAAACGTTCTCCTGGTCTTCCCTCTCAGTTTTGAGATTCTTCCAGAACCCCGGCCGATCCCCCGCAATCTCATTCTTTCCACACATGGGTTTCCACACATGTACCCCCGCATGGCCAGGGCAAGATATCTATACAATTCTCACAATATGTGGCCTCTGAAGCGACGAGAGCCATTCCACATGAAACATTCCTTTCTCCACCTTACTCTTTGAATCCGTAATGAATACAACGTGTGTTGCAGTAGTCTCCTCTAGCCACGGGAATGCCGATGTTACTGCTTCCACCTCCATTCTCATGCTGGAGGTCGTAGTCTCATATGCCAGACTCTCCTTTTTCAAGACTCGTCCATTAGCCTTTGCAATAAAGCCCCAACCACTAAGTCTGTTTCTCACCACTGACCCATCGGTGTAGATGACTATATCACCTTGATGTGTGTTGCTCTGGATCAGCTGTTACACTTCAAACTCAGTGCGGCCCGCTGCCCATTCTCTGCACTCACGACCCAGTGTTATTATTACATTGTGCCAGTCCGTCATGTCTTCCGGAACTTCAACCCACTCTCTTTCACGATTGATGGTCTCTAGATCACACACCCGACATATAGAAAGTTCCGCCTGGGCCATCCAGGACCTGCCTCGTTTTAGTCTATGACCCTTGACCATATCCATTGCTGCATCCAGCGGGTGAAGACAGAACAACAGAATAAACAAAAGAACGACAGAGAAAACATAGAACCACGTATAAGACAGCACAACAGAGAAGACATAACCACGGTGAGAAAATATACAACCACATCGGAAATATAGAATCATAAAGAAGACAGAACTACAGACAACACAGAGCGAGAGGGCAGACATAAAACCAGAGACATACATATTACAACTGGCATGCCAAGTATCTCCCCTCCCGTGTCTGTCACAATACATGCAAGGGCATGTGCCAGAGCTGTACTGACAGCCAAGAAACCTGGCACTAGTTTGATTTGATCAAAACATGGCTAAGATATCGATCACCACCAGGTAAAGAGGTCAAGGCGACAGGTGATTGAATGACGTTGAGTGTCTATCATGTCTCCTGGTGGAGCACTCAGATACAACACTGCAACCCGCGCCCCAATTTCTTTCTTCCTTGTATTTGTATTCCAGTATCTGTTCATTCTTAAGAGCTATATTGAGCCAATTCTGATTTATGGATGCGAATAATGGAAAATTAGCAGACACGTGTGGAATTCTTTGGAAACTGCAGAGGTGTGGTTTTACAGAAGAATGATTAGAGCATCTTGGATGGATAGAAAGAACAATGAGGATGTATGGAAAAGGGTTAACTCGCAAAGAGAACCAGTTACTCGCACCAGAAGCGGACAGTACACATTCCTTGGGCATGTCATGAGAAGCGGAAAACTGGAATATGTCGCCAAAACGGGGAGGCTGGAGGGGAGGGGGAAGCAGGGGGAGACCAAGATAAGATATGATGGCATGGTAGAACATTAGTATCAGAAATGATTGTCAGTACACAAGACAGAGCCAGCTCCGTGGCGATGGAGTTACGGACGCGATTCGTGATCACGCATACCCGCGTTCGAAACATAGCTGCGCACGATTTAGCAGCAGACTGCGTTGAGTTTGTAAAATTTTTTTTAACGAAAAGGGTGTCGGTCGTTCAGAAATCAATGGCAAACTACTGAACATAAACTTGCCAAGAGATCGTTAAAAAAAAAAAAAGCCTGGTGTTGACTGCAACGTCCTGTAAAGGATATGCAACTCACTTTTTAACCCAAGACAGAAGGCAGGTGGAGACCCAGAGAGAAGACGCTGGATAGTTTGACATCGTGGCATGAGGGAATGTTGGTATCAGAAATGATTGGAAGCATAGGAGATTAAAGGCTGTCAGAAGGACAACATGCCTGAATGGATAAGAGCTCTCGTTCTTAAACATCCGGTGTGCTGATGCTGAGGTAGCGGGTTCAACCCCTACACTGGACAGTTGGATTAAAATGTTGACTTCTCGTCCTTGACTTGGGGATGTTAATTACAAGTACCCCTGAAGTCGGTATGGGTTGGCCTGATGGCGAGGGACACTGGTAATAGGGAAAGCTAATCCACACACAAAAACATCAGTACAGTGCTACTAGAAGTAGCGTGTGTGGACTAAGGTTGAGTTCACAGCGTGTGAACGTTAAAAAAAAAAGAATGATGTGGACAGATATGATCACCAACGCTATACGGCATGGACTATTAGAAGAAGAATATGTTCATGTCATGGTGTACGACAGTGGCTGGCAAACTGTCCTGCGGGCCTGGTTGGTATATGTTCGAATCCATTTCCAGTAGGAGCTATTTGCAACATTGATCTGGCCTCCCTGTTCGACCTGGCCAACACAGACACTGGGAATCTGGCCAAGCCGGCACACCACAAACCTCCCAAGTCATCGATTGCAAGGCACATTTTGGAAACTGGTCACATGACTTATAGAGACAATGCGTTTCTCCTTTCGCTTAACACACAAACACGGTGGCTTGTTAAAGGTCGCTGAAGAAATCGCCATTAATCGACAGAAGCCAGTCTTGTCCAAAAAAGAAAGGCGTGATAGTCCCTTTAAAATTACTGTGGTAGACAATTGAAATTACTGTGTGAATATGTGTATATTTCTGCTTGAAGGATTTATCCAACCACTTTAGCTTATATCGTATGATTTCGGCAGTATGCGCCTGACGAGATGGAACGAAATATGCCGGACAATAAATCCTGCAATCTTCGTTTGTGTCTTAGTTATTCAAATTCCCTACGGGAAAACATTGTTTTGAATTACTAACTTTTGCCCGAATGCGTCGGCAGCCTGTGCGTGACAGCATGGGTGTAGGCAGTGGCTGGGAGGGAATCTGTCAGCAACCTGTTACTTCTATTTGCACGTCAGCAGACTACATTATGGATACATAGGCGCCATGTTTGTTTGTACAGGTTCATAAAAGTGCACAGAACCAACCTGAAACAAGAATTCACGCGAATAAGAGTTTTCAAGTGCATTGCCGACTGGCGTTGGCGATGATGTCTCTTCAAATCTGTGGTTCTTCATTGATATTTGCAAGTTGAAGTAAATTAACAGGAACTATTTTCACGCAATGAGGGGAATTTGGTACATGGTGCTAGTCCCGATTTGTAAAGATATCACTGCACTCAATGAGAGATGTGATGATTACTACAATTTGTATAGACTGCTCGGCACTCAATGAGAGATGTGATGATTATTACAATTTGTATAGACTGCTCGGCACTCAGTGAGTGATGGGATGATTATTACAATTTGTATAGACTGCTCGGCACTCAATGAGAGATGGGATGATTATTACAATTTGTATAGACTGCTCGGCACTCAATGAGAGATGGGATGATTATTACAATTTGTATAGACTGCTCGGCACTCAGTGAGTGATGTGATGATTATTACAATTTGTATAGACTGCTCGGCACTCAGTGAGTGATGTGATGATTATTACAATTTGTATAGACTGCTCGGCACTCAATGAGTGATGTGATAATTATTACACCGACCGCCTTTATTTCCCAGAACAGTTCCTGGCACCTATGTTAGAGAGGCGCGAATTAAGACCCCGAGTAAATAAATGTAAAATGAAACTCTCTGCCCCGAGAAGGATTTGAACAGACGACCTCTTGGTGGTCAGACCAGTGTGATAGCCACTGGGCTAAAACACGCCGGATAGTCTCACTACAAATAATAAATGTCACATTACAAATAATAGTCACACTACACATAACAAATAGTCATATTACACAAAATAGTCACATTACACATAATAAATAGTCACATTACAACATCATAAATGGTCACATTACACAACAATAATAGTCACATTAAGCATGATAAAAAGTCACATTACACATTATAAACAGTCACATTACACATTATAAACAGTCACATTACACATTATAAACAGTCGCATTAAGCATGATAAACAGTCGCATTACACATTATAAACAGTCACATTACACATTATAAACAGTCGCATTACACATTATAAACAGTCACATTACACACAATAAATAGCCATATCACTCATCATAAATGGTCACATTATACATAATAAATAGTCACATTACACATGATAAATATCACATAACATATTATAAATAGTCACATTACACATAAACAATAGTCATATTACATATAATTACAGAGGACAACAACTACATTTACCAATTCAGACTGGATGTGTGGTCCACGAGAAGTTCTCTAAAAGCGCGGACTGGGAGTGTGTCCACGAGAAGTTCTCTAACAGCGCGGACTGGATGTGTGGTCCACAAGAAGTCCTCTAACAGCGCGGACTGGGAGTGTGTCCACGAGAAGTTCTCTAACAGCGCGGACTGGATGTGTGGTCCACGAGAAGTTCTCTAACAGCGCGGACTGGGAGTGTGTCCACGAGAAGTCCTCTAAAAGCGCGGACTGGGAGTGTGTCCACGAGAAGTTCTCTAACAGCGCGGACTGGATGTGTGTCCATGAGAAGTTCTCTAACAGCGCGGACTGGATGTGTGTCCATGAGAAGTTCTCTAACAGCGCGGACTGGGAGTGTGTCCACGAGAAGTTCTCTAACAGCGCGGACTGGATGTGTGTCCATGAGAAGTTCTCTAACAGCGCGGACTGGGAGTGTGTCCACGAGAAGTTCTCTAACAGCGCGGACTGGGAGTGTGTCCACGAGAAGTTCTCTAACAGCGCGGACTGGGAGTGTGTCCACGAGAAGTTCTCTAACAGCGCGGACTGGGAGTGTGTCCACGAGAAGTTCTCTAACAGCGCGGACTGGGAGTGTGTCCACGAGAAGTTTTCTAACAGCGCGGACTGGGAGTGTCTGTGGAAACCGATGAGCCGCTACTGGACAGGATAAAGAAATCATTCTCTAAATAAAGACAACGTGGAAAGACATACAGCGCAGAGTTCGCAAGAGAAAACTAGGAAGGACGTGTAAATTAAGAACAGAATTACCAAAAGGATGTCGTATGTCACCTGATTATATTTTTCATCATCTTGTGCCACGCCAGTTGGCGTATGCGTTTATGTTTCTTCACAAATCTTGGTCCTTAGTGTCCGTCAGCAACTCTGGTGCTGATATTCCACCGTGCCACCGTCTCAGTCTATCCAGATTATTTCTGTTGGTCTGTCTCGTTTCCCACTCATCCTTCCAGTTGACGTGATGTTCTCCAATGGCTCTCTTCTCATCATCATCATCGTTATGTGCCATGCTGGTAGGCGTGGACGGCTGTGCTTCGCCATCTCACACGTCGTGGATCAGTTCCGTGTTCTTGTCTCGACCATGTCACATGGCCAAGCCATCCAAATATGTACTTCTCTGCCATCCCCGTGTTCTTTTGCCCTCAATCGTGTCAGTTAGCACCAGGTTCTCCAGTATATTACTTCTCCTAACGTGTCACACGTTTTCAACTGCCCATAAGAATGTGGACTTGCTGATTGGGTTTTCTCTCTGTCCATGGTAGTCTTTGTATTCTCCTCAGATAGCCCATTTCAAATGCCATCAGATGGTTTTCATATTGTCTGCTTAGTGTCCGCGTCTCGCATCCTTACAAAAGTAGAGATTCTATGTATCACCCAAACCTTAGGTGTCCACTTGTATATAATAACCGCATCAACCAAATGTTGTAGATCCTGTTCGCTGTCTGCAACCAATACTAACAATATATGCATATCTAATGATATTGATCTTAACGTCTCCCAATGGTGATTCCTCTCATATCTTCTACATTTATGAACATATTTTCACTTTATACGGGGGTGGGGTGGAGGGGAGATCTGGAGACATTACACATCCCTATCTCACACCTCTCTTAATAGGCTGATGTTGAATTACTTCATTATCAATCTTTATGACAGCTTGTTGTTGACAATATATGTTTAAAAAATAAGAAACACAAGTTGAAGTCATTCCCACAATGTGTAGCTCTGCAAGCATCTTCATCATGTTGACATGTCTTACTTTATCGAAAGTCTTTGTTAGTCTATGAAGCGAATATGTAGGTATGTTTTTACTTCTATAGATTGCACAATTAATGTTCCCATCCCAACATATATAAGCATTTACTGTGTATCCTTGTCTTCTACACTTGCCCTGTGGCGAAGGTGTTACGGGCACAATTAGTAATCCCGCAAACCGCGTTCGAAACACAGTTGTGTGTAATTTGGAAGAAGACCACCTTGCGTTGTTTCCCATACAAAGGTATGAGTTGCGGTCGTTCAGAAAGCAATGGCAAACTACTGAACAATATAACATATATAAAACTACTCCCCTTATTTAGCAACGTTAAATTGTTGACAAGACTGCACTTGCATTTAGTTGCTTGTGTAGTAAACATGTTGCGGCTTTAGATAAGGACAGTTATTTCAAGCAAGTTATTTCAAGAAAGTTATTTCAAGCATACAACCGAGGAACGTAGTACAATTGTCAGTTTCCAGGCATGCTTTGTTTGTACCAGAGAATCTAGGGATGTAGCACAATTGTTGAATGTTTGATATACACATGAATGTTTACATTGCATGGCATAATCCATTAGTTTAGATTATTTCGCTCAATGGGTTTGAGCGAACAATTAGATTTGTAGATAATGTGTATGTGCAACGGGATAGTAGATAAATGTGGTACGTTAAATGGGCGTAAGGTTAATTTGGTGCGTGCAGTGGGTTTGTAGATAATTTGGTAAGTACAATGGGTATGTAGATGATTTGGTAAGTACATTGGGTTTGTAGATAATATGGTAAGTAAAATGGGTTTGTAGATAATTTGGTAACTAAAATGTGTTTGTAGATAATTTGGTAAGTACAATGGGTTTGTAGAAAATTTGGTAAGTAGAATGGGTATGTAGATGATTTGGTAAGTACATTTGTGTTTGTAGATAATTTGGTAAGTAAAATGGGTTTATATATAATTTGGTAAGTACAATGGGTTTGTAGATAATTTGGTAAGTAAAATAGGTTTGTAGATAATTTAGTAAGTACAATGGGTTTGTAGATAATTTGGTAAGTAGAATGAGTTTGTTGATGATTTGGTAAGTACAATAGGTTTGAAGATAATTTGGTAAGTAAAATGGGTTTGTAGATATTTTAGTAAGTAAAATGGGTTTGTAGATAATTTGGTAAGTACAATGGGTTTGTAGATAATTTGGTAAGTACAATAGATTAGTAGATAATTTGGTAAGTAAAATGGGTTTGTAGATAATTTCGCATCTACAATAGGTTTGTAGATAATATGGTAAGTACAATAGGTTTGTAGATAATTTGGTAAGTAAAATGGGTTTGTAGATAATTTGGTAAGTACAATAGGTTTGTAGATAATTTGGTAAGTAAAAGTGAGTTTGTAGATAATTTGGTAAGTACAATAGGTTTGTAGATAATTTGGTAAGTAAAATGGGTTTGTAGATAATTTGTTCAGTACAATAGGTTTGTAGATAATATGGTAAGTACAATGGTTTTGTAGATAATATGGTAATTACAATGGGTTTATAGATAATGTGGTAAGTACAATGGGTTTGTAGATAATTTGGTAAGTACAATGGGTTTGTAGATAATATGGTGAGTACAATGGGTTTGAAGATAATATGGTAAGTACAATAGGTTTGCAGATAATATGGTGAGTACAATGGGTTTGAGATAATTTATAACGTAGGAGGCGAGATCAAATGTAACCCGTCCCATTGGCTTTATAACAAATATACGTGGGCAAATATATTTTTATTTATATTTATGTTTATATATATATTATTTATATATGTGGGCAAATATATATTTAATTATCTTTGCCTACATTGTCAAAGAACATTTCGAGCCAAAATAGGCCTTATCAGCCGTCTTAGAACCCACGGCTCCATACTTTCAACCCCACTGGATGAAATGAATGGTCATCATCATTCTTGATGGACAAACAACAACAACATAACAAATATATGAATAGTATATTACCAACTCAATGCTGGACAATGAACAGGCAATAATAAAGTCGAATAGAGGCCCTGGAGATATAGATATATGGCAGAATATGTCGTATTTCTTAGAAATAAAAACAATCAAATTCAGAGGTTATAGAAAAACTGGGAATGAAAAGAGAGTTGATGAAAGAAATAAAATAGAGGCAATGAAATATTTCGGCGACGTTAAAAAACATAACACTCTTATAAAACCATACTGGAGGGCGAGGTTGAGGGCAGGCGAGCATGAGGCAGACAACGATACAAGTAGGAAGATAACATCAAGAGATGGACGAACATCAGTATGACAGAATGTACAGTCAAGGTGAGAGACAAACAGTGTTGGAGGTCCATTGCAGCCAACCTTCATTGTGGAGACGGAACCTGATTGATTGACTGATCAACAGGTATGGCAGAATTACACAAAACAACTCTAGGAAGCAAGCATGAACATTGGCTTGTCAGACTCAGTTACCATAAGCATTCAAACTCTCATCCCACTTCATGCAAAGACTGCGGATTTCATCCACGAAACAGGACTAGTGGTCGCCGCGGCCATGACGTCTGTATCGGTATGGAAGAGACTTTTTAAAGAGTCCGAACAAATGAAAGTAACCTCTGTGGACAACAATAACCTTCAAATTAATAGCCAAATGTGGCTGACTCGGTCACATGATTATTAATCTGAGAATGGGGATGGACCCTAAATATGACTTCTCTTCTGGGGTTGAACGGGGTAGGGGTAATCGTACAATGAAACGAAAGTCACAAAGCGACTAACCTGTACTGTAGGCTGGGTCTGGAAGAGCTTCGCACCTCTTCCGTGCTAGCGATTAGACAGACATACAGATAAACGTGTTTTATGTTGGAGAAACTTTTAGTCACTTTTAGTAATATTAGACAAACATATATTTAAACGTGATTTATTATGGAGAAACTTATAGTAACATGACTGATATTAGACAGACCTATAGTTAGCAGTGTTTTGTGTTATTGGATTGAATTGAGTTGAGTTGAGCTAAGAACTGACATTACTGCACACATGCCGTTGCCATACACTCTCAGTCCCATCGTTCAACAGCCAGCGAAGAGTCACACTGCTAATCGTTCCCACCACTATCTGAATGAAAGTTCTCCTGGTCTTCCCTCTAAATTTTGATATGCTTCCAGAACCCCTGCCGATCACCCGAATTCTTATTCTTTCCACATATGGGTTCTCAATCTGTTACCCACCTTCTCTACTTCGCCCCACAGGCGCACCACCACCTCTCGCCTGTTCATAACTGAATTAGTGAGAGGCGCAGTAACATGTTTTATAACGACAGACATATAGCTAAACAACATGTTATATGACAGACATATAGCTAAACAACATGTTATATGACAGACATATAGCTAAACAACATGTTATATGACAGATATATAGCTAAACAAGTCGTGTGTTATATGACAGACATATAGCTAAACAACATGTTATATGACAGACATATAGCTAAACCACATGTTATATGACAGACATATAGCTAAACAACATGTTATATGACAGACATATAGCTAAACAACATGTTATATGACAGACATATAGCTAAACAACATGTTATATGACAGACACTTAGCTAAACAAGTCGTGTGTTATATGACAGACATATAGCTAAACAACATGTTATATGACAGACATATAGCTAAACAACATGTTATATGACAGACATATAGCTAAACAACATGTTATATGACAGACATATAGCTAAACAACATGTTATATGACAGACATATAGCTAAACAACATGTTATATGACAGACATATAGCTAAACAAGTCGTGTGTTATATGACAGACATATAGCTAAACAACATGTTATATGACAGACATATAGCTAAACAACATGTTATATGACAGACATATAGCTAAACAACATGTTATATGACAGACACTTAGCTAAACAAGTCGTGTGTTATATGACAGACATATAGCTAAACAACATGTTATATGACAGACATATAGCTAAACAACATGTTATATGACAGACATATAGCTAAACAACATGTTATATGACAGACATATAGCTAAACAACATGTTATATGACAGACACTTAGCTAAACAAGTCGTGTGTTATATGACAGACATATAGCTAAACAACATGTTATATGACAGACATATAGCTAAACAACATGTTATATGACAGACGTATAGCTAAACAACATGTTATATGACAGACATATAGCTAAACAACATGTTATATGACAGACATATAGCTAAACAACATGTTATATGACAGACATATAGCTAAACAACATGTTATATGACAGACATATAGCTAAACAAGTCGTGTGTTATATGACAGACATATAGATA
Source organism: Cepaea nemoralis (assembly GCA_014155875.1). Lineage (NCBI taxonomy): Eukaryota > Metazoa > Mollusca > Gastropoda > Stylommatophora > Helicidae > Cepaea > Cepaea nemoralis. The sequence goes on along the minus strand of JACEFZ010014714.1, from coordinate 328,412 downwards.
AACAACATGTTATATGACAGACATATAGCTAAACAACATGTTATATGACAGACATATAGCTAAACAACATGTTATATGACAGACACTTAGCTAAACAAGTCGTGTGTTATATGACAGACATATAGCTAAACAACATGTTATATGACAGACATATAGCTAAATAACATGTTATATGACAGCCATATAGCTAAACAACATGTTATATGACAGACATATAGCTAAACAACATGTTATATGACAGACACTTAGCTAAACAAGTCGTGTGTTATATGACATACATATAGCTAAACAACATGTTATATGACAGACATATAGCTAAACAACATGTTATATGACAGACATATAGCTAAACAACATGTTATATGACAGACATATAGCTAAACAACATGTTATATGACAGACATATAGCTAAACAACATGTTATATGACAGACATATAGCTAAACCACATGTTATATGACAGACATATAGCTAAACAACATGTTATATGACAGACACTTAGCTAAACAAGTCGTGTGTTATATGACATACATATAGCTAAACAACATGTTATATGACAGACATATAGCTAAACAACATGTTATATGACAGACATATAGCTAAACAACATGTTATATGACAGACATATAGCTAAACAACATGTTATATGACAGACATATAGCTAAACAACATGTTATATGACAGACATATAGCTAAACCACATGTTATATGACAGACATATAGCTAAACAACATGTTATATGACAGACATATAGCTAAACAACATGTTATATGACAGACATATAGCTAAACAACATGTTATATGACAGACACTTAGCTAAACAAGTCGTGTGTTATATGACAGACATATAGCTAAACAACATGTTATATGACAGACATATAGCTAAACAACATGTTATATGACAGACATATAGCTAAACAACATGTTATATGACAGACATATAGCTAAACAAGTCGTGTGTTATATGACAGACATATAGCTAAACAAGTCGTGTGTTATATGACAGACATATAGCTAAAAAACATGTTATATGACAGACATATAGCTAAACAACATGTTATATGACAGACACTTAGCTAAACAAGTCGTGTGTTATATGACAGACATATAGCTAAACAAGTCGTGTGTTATATGACAGACATATAGCTAAACAACATGTTATATGACAGACATATAGCTAAACAACATGTTATATGACAGACATATAGCTAAACAACATGTTATATGACAGACACTTAGCTAAACAAGTCGTGTTTTATATGACAGACATATAGCTAAACAACATGTTATATGACAGACATATAGCTAAACAACATGTTATATGACAGACATATAGCTAAACAACATGTTATATGACAGACATATAGCTAAACAACATGTTATATGACAGACACTTAGCTAAACAAGTCGTGTGTTATATGACATACATATAGCTAAACAACATGTTATATGACAGACATATAGCTAAACAACATGTTATATGACAGACATATAGCTAAACAACATGTTATATGACAGACATATAGCTAAACAACATGTTATATGACAGACATATAGCTAAACAACATGTTATATGACAGACATATAGCTAAACCACATGTTATATGACAGACATATAGCTAAACAACATGTTATATGACAGACATATAGCTAAACAACATGTTATATGACAGACATATAGCTAAACAACATGTTATATGACAGACACTTAGCTAAACAAGTCGTGTGTTATATGACAGACATATAGCTAAACAACATGTTATATGACAGACATATAGCTAAACAACATGTTATATGACAGACATATAGCTAAACAACATGTTATATGACAGACATATAGCTAAACAAGTCGTGTGTTATATGACAGACATATAGCTAAACAACATGTTATATGACAGACATATAGCTAAACGACATGTTATATGACAGACATATAGCTAAACAACATGTTATATGACAGACACTTAGCTAAACAAGTCGTGTGTTATATGACAGACATATAGCTAAACAACATGTTATATGACAGACATATAGCTAAACAACATGTTATATGACAGACATATAGCTAAACAACATGTTATATGACAGACATATAGCTAAACAACATGTTATATGACAGACATATAGCTAAACAACATGTTATATGACAGACATTTAGCTAAACAACATGTTATATGACAGACATATAGCTAAACAACATGTTATATGACAGACATATAGCTAAACAACATGTTATATGACAGACACTTAGCTAAACAAGTCGGGTGTTATATGACAGACATATAGCTAAACAACATGTTATATGACAGACATATAGCTAAACAACATGTTATATGACAGACATATAGCTAAACAACATGTTATATGACAGACATATAGCTAAACAACATGTTATATGACAGACATATAGCTAAACAACATGTTATATGACAGACATATAGCTAAACAACATGTTATATGACAGACATATAGCTAAACAACATGTTAAATGACAGACACTTAGCTAAACAAGTCGGGTGTTATATGACAGACATATAGCTAAACAACATGTTATATGACAGACATATAGCTAAACAACATGTTATATGACAGACATATAGCTAAACAACATGTTATATGACAGACATATAGCTAAACAACATGTTATATGACAGACATATAGCTAAACAACATGTTATATGACAGACATATAGCTAAACAACATGTTATATGACAGACATATAGCTAAACAACATGTTATATGACATACATATAGCTAAACAACATGTTATATGACAGACATATAGCTAAACAACATGTTATATGACAGACACTTAGCTAAACAAGTCGGGTGTTATATGACAGACATATACTATTACAATGTCTCTCGTCTGTCCTGCTGCAGAGCTGGAAATAACTTTTGCATTCCAAAATCAATTAACACCTTCGATTAACTTTCCATTTATTCTACTACCAATCCTTCAATACAAGGAGCATGAGCGATTCCTAAAACACATTCTAAAACAATATAAAACATCCTGAAACAAATATTTACGAACTTGTGCCAGGCGGACACGCGATACATTCATGCATCAGCTTCATCCACGGGCTGGTGAGTTATAAACGTGGCTGTAAACTCAATCACGCATCGACCCACCGCCCACACAGTCACGCGGGTCACCATCTAAGCTCATTCATTATCATCATCACCACGTGCCATGCCGGCTGGCGTTGGCGTTCATGTCTTTCCATATATCTCGGTCTTTGGTATTCTGGATCAACTCTGCTGCTGATATTCCTCAATGCCACCGTCTCAATCCTTCCAGCATCATTTCTCTTGGTCGGCCTCTGCCTCTCTTCGCCTCGATCTTTCCAGTTGTCACGATGTTCTCCAATGCATTTCTTCTCATCACATGACCACAGAAAGCTGCTTGTCTCTTTCTTATATCATCTAGTTTCATTAGCCTTTTTCTGGCAATCGTCGTTAGTTACTCTGGCAGTCCAAGAAATTCGCAAAATTTATTTCTGGAACCACATCTCTGTTGCTTCCAGTTTCTTCCTAATCTGTTCACTTACATTCCATGATTCACGGCCTTACAGCAAAATAGGTTCTATATAGCAATTTAGCACTTTCTTTCTTAATGTTGTATATAATGTTTTAGTTTCATTAGCCTTGTCATCATCTTACTCTGATCTAAATAACGGTTCGGGTTCATACAGGCAACAATATACTGTTCGCTAGGATATAGAACATTTATTCTATGAAGTGTACAGTTGGCGCAGTGGGTAAACAGACCCGCGCTCTATTATATTACATATCACAGATAGTTAAACATCAAACATATAGTTGTCATACAACAATCTAGCACACTATCTAGCCTAAGTATATCTATGAATATCTATGAGTCCCTCTCAGGCAGGCCTTGTTGTCTCTCTCGAGTCCGTTTGTCCTCTGCCGGTCTCCGCGTGTCCTAACTCGACACGGGCGGTAACTCTGTCCGAGTTCCTCGTGGACCCCGCATTAGGCGGGCCACATCAGTGTCCACGGAATCATGGACTTGGTGACCAGCTCTTTCGAGAAGGTTCTAGATTACTCGGGTCCTGCGCGACTCAGTGGTATCCCTTGGGCTGGAGTTGCAGCCCTCTATTATATATGGAAGTGAGGCGGTGACAGGATCCCCCCTCCCCCCTGATATGACTTGTTGGGTAATTAGATCCGTTCTAATTCTGTCACCGAATCACATAAAGTTGGTGTTTGTAGTTTGGTGGATAGTAACCTGGTAACCTACCTACTAGCACTAAAAACTCATGTATTCTACCATACAACACTTCTCTGATTTGGTGCAGAGATCCCTCTGTCTCTCGTGTGCTTAAATATGCTTATCAGACCGAAGTTACGTGGCGTTTTAGTAGTTGTATTTACAACTCGCCCTTCTCATAGTACCCGAAATGGTACCCAGACAAATAACCCCTATATAAAAGAGGGTTAACAAGACCGAAGTCTTGGCTAAATAAGTACACCTTCAAATCTTGATCTGTGTGTGTATTTCTATACACTTTTACTCCCGTATGTTATATAATGCTAAATATGTAGTTACCTTGTTCTTTTATCCCCCTCAGACTACATGTGTCCTTGTTGGCTTGTTAGTGTGTTAACTAATAAGTTGATGTTTCTAATAAAGTGACTGTATTTTAAATTGATAGTGTTGAGTTTTGAGGTTTGTGTAACGTGCGTGCTGAATGTGTGGTGTAATTCCAAGCGTCACGAGTTGGGATAACCTCAATCATGTAATACTGCACTGTGTGCAATACCTGACTAGGCATTCCAAGTAGTGGTGCTTAGATGTATCCTAACTGCTAACCTAAGTATATTAGAATAACTACTAAATTAAACTTACTACTAAACTAAGTTCTACACATGTATTGACAAATTAGACAAGTCATGCATTTTTACATGGAAGACGCAGACAAATTACAATGAATACGTTTTGCGTACAATTTGTCCGCCAAGTGTATCATTCTCTCATTTAATCCTTTCACGCAGTCATTCACTCATCTGTCATTCAAAATAGTAATCGGCTAAAATATATATTTAAAGTTGAGGTAAGCGTTATTGCCCTTAGAAAAAATGGGCTAGGCGATATTTGCCCTTTAAGAAAATACGTACTTTTTGTACGATGAATGAAAAATAGGTTATAATTTAACTAGAGACACTTGTATAGGACGGTTATTTAGTCTATGAATGGTACCGTCTGTAATATTAAAGTAGAATATGTACAAGTTACAGGTTAACACAATTTATATACATCATTAATGGAAATATAATACATATTTAATAGTAAACTAATTAACTAATTAAATAACTCCAACGATGATGTGCGCGTTGACGTCCCTTCGTTGGTGTGTTATGCCATGAATGTTAAAGTTAGTATGGCTGTCTCTTGAGTGTTGTCGTCGATGTTGTTCTGTTTCGGCTGTTTGCAAAGTTTTGTAGCAACAGCAAGTATGGATTGCTCTCACTGTCCCGTATGAAATATTACAGTGTTCAGAGATAGTTCGCTTGATGGTATTATTGGTTGAAATAAACACAGTTACTGTTTCTTGCTGGAATCGTTCTAGAGCTAAGGCATTTGATGGTATAGTTTTTACAATATAACTCTTCACGTATGTTTATGGGTGTCGTAATTCACCTAATCACTGAGAGTACTCTAGCAGGTGTAGAGTCACACTGTTATATGTAACGGACTAAAAGTATCACAGTTTATAGTGTGGCTACTGGCCAATGTGATTAGAGTCATTCTACTGGCGCATTTGTCTGCCGTGATAAAAGGTCAGCCACTATGTTAGCGGTGCCCTTGATATGGCGAATTTCGAAGTCAAAGTCCTGAAGTAGAAGACACCATCTTTGTAGCCTGTTGTTTTTGGGCGACCCATGGTTAAGGACTAATAACGGTGAACTGTCTGTGAGGACCACAAAGTGGCTTCCCAAGAGGAACTTAGATAATCTCAATATACAGAACAATAGGCTCAAACACTCCAATTCTACTGTGGCATAACGAGTCTCCGCCTTCTTTAGTTTGCGGCTGACGTAGAGAATCGGGTGTCGTACGCCATCCACTTCCTGCATTAAACATCCTCCTATTGCGATAGCGCTCGCATCTGTGGTCAAAATAAAGGGTAAATTTATGTTGGGTAATCGTAAGATTGGTGGATTAGAAAAAATATGTTTCAACCTACACATTGCATCATCTAAGCTGGTACTTTTACAAATTTTTGATGGGTGATCTTTAGTTAACATATCAGAAAAGACTGAGGTGAGTTCTGCCCAATGTGGAATGAATTTAGAATAATAGTTAATCAGACCTAGTAAACTTCTAATCTGCTTCTTTGTGGTAGGCACTTCTAGATTAAGGATCTTGGAAACAATTTTATCATCAGTCAACAATTTTCCTTCAGAAATGCTATGACCAAGGAAATCTATTTGTGTATAGCCTATTTCAACCTTGGAAGGTTTGATAGTAAGTCCAAAAAGAGAGATTTGGTTGAAGACTTGTTTTAGGGTGAGTAAGTGAGAAGTCATATCAGAAGAATGGACGCATATATCATCAATATAAGCAACTACATCATTAATTCCGTGTAATAAAAATCTTGTTAGTCTCACAAATGTGGCCGGTGCGTTCTTCAGGCCAAAAGGAAGATATAGCCATTCGTATAAACCGAGAGGTGTTGCGAATGCTGTTATATGTCTACAAGAAGGGTGTAGTGGAACTTGCCAATATCCTTTCGCTAAATCTGTCTTAGAAAATAAGGATGATTGAGCCATATCTAAAATAAGATCTTCACAACTGTTCATAGGCTCTGCATCCGTTGTTGTTCTGGTATTTAATATTCTATAGTCGATGCACAAGCGGATTGTCTGGTCTTTCTTTTTGACCAAGACAATCGGTGAAGAATATTGAGACATAGATTTTTGAATAATGCCATTCTTCTCTAAATCTAAAATTTCTTTATCTAAATCAGATCTGTAATGGAGAGGAATAGAATATGGTCTACATTTGACCGGTCTCAGATCTGTTAGCACAATTGAATGTGTTATTCTATCAGTGCGTCCAGGTTTGTTGGAAAAGATCGTCTTATAGTCGTCTAGGAGCGTCAAAATGTCCTGTCGCTGTTGTTGTGTCAAAGTGTCAGAGATATGTATGTCCTTTATACTTCCGTCGTCAGTCATAATTGGCACAGGGATTTCAGTATTGTCCATGTCTGTCTGATTTATCACAGATGCTACAGTTTGTAAATTGTCTTCAATGTCATTGTCGTCGTCGTCGAGATCGATCGTCAATATGTCGTCAAATTTGTCGTCATTGTCGATATCACAGATTGTCGGTAATATCCATGTGTCTTCGTCGTTTTCGTCGTCGTAAGAGTGTGTCGTTAACGATGCTTCGTTTGTCGAGGTATCATTTCGTTGGGAAATTGTCGTTTCGTCCCCGTCAACAGTTTGTTGCGTCTGTTCATTTGTCTCAATGTCCTGTCTAGCATAGTATGGTTTCAACATATTTACATGGAATATTTTTAACTTTCCATTTAAAGAGATTTCGTAATCTACTTCTGAAATTCTTCTAATGATCTTAAAAGGTCCCTGCCAAGAGGTTGACAGTAAATCTCTTTTGTCAGGTAGTAGAAGTAATATATCCTGACCTGGATGTAGGACAATTGTTTTTGCCCCTCTATTGGCGTACTGCCTGTATTTAAAACCTTTCTCCTGTAGTGATGTTCTGGCCAATATACAAGAACGTATGACTTTGTCTCTGGTATCAGTGACCAAATCATAGGTGGAAATGGGAAGTTGGCTATCTACAGGTTGTGATATGATCTCTTTATAAATGGTGAGAGGTCCTCTTGGGTTCGCTCCATACATCAATTCGAAGGGAGAGAACCCTGTACTTGATTGCGGGACTTCTCTGTATGCGAACAGCACCGTTGGGAGAAGTATGTCCCAATCGGCTGGATTTTCAGCTGTCACTTTAGATAGCATATGTTTCAGGTCCCCATTAAGCTTTTCGCAGATGCCATTTGCGGCCGGTCGATAGGGACTGGTGAAACACTGCTTGATGCCTAGTAACTTAGTTACTGATTGGGTGGCATTAGATATGAACTGGGTACCTCTATCAGAAATGATTTTCTCCGGAAAGCCAAAACGGGAGAAAATATTTAGTAATATGTCCGTCACATCCTTAGAGGAGATAGATCTTAATGGCAGCATTTCGGGCCATCTTGTACATAAATCCACAAGAGTAAAAATGTACCTATTCCCCTTATTCGATATGTGATTCAACGGACCTACTAGGTCAACTGCCACGATTTGGAAAGGCCTCGAGGCAGTTGTCGTTGATTGGACTTCTGCTGTAGGGTTTTTTCCCTTTTTCACTAGTCTCTGACATATATCACAAGATCTACAGAAGGTTTTTATATGTTGGCAAAACTTTGGCCAATAAAATTGGGTGAGGACTCTAGCCCTGGTCTTTTCATACCCCATGTGACCGCCAAAAGGGGAGTCATGGGCTAATTTTAGCACTTTGTCTCGATGTGCTTGTGGTAACACTACTTGCTGTGTCGTGGTCTGGTTTGTTGTGTAAAATCTAGTTAAGATGTTATTCTGTAGCTTAAATGTCCACGATGCGTTTTTAGTGACTTTTGGTTTAAGTCCAACTAATTTAAAGTATGGTGCAAGTGATGCATCTGCTTTCTGTTCATTACCAAAAGTGATGTTAGTTGAGTTTGGCGCTACTATTTCTAATGATTCCTGCAGTTGGTCGGTGTTGGTTTTGTGGGTTGTCTGTCGTGTTATTGCGTTTGTGTGTTGCGTGTTTTGTTGCACATTTACAGGTTCGGTACTTGGTAGTTTGGTAGCATCCTCAATTCGAGGTTTTAATTCGGTCGTATCGTTCCTAGATTCGACCGCCCCTGCATTGTACACCTTGGTGAATTCTTCCTGAATTACCTCAGTGGTTGTCTCCCTTGGTATTTTGGCAGCTTGAGACAAGCAAGAATGGTGTTTCTCTTTTGTGTCGCTATTCGTGTGGTGGATACCGTGTTTTTGCTCCCACCTTTTGATTTCTCTTTCAGAGCATGGATGTATGTTGGGTAAATTACCAAGTATAATATCCGCGACTGGATTTTCAAGGATAGCACACAATACTCGCCCAGATATGAACGGTGTTTGAATTTCGACCAAAGCAAGGGGGTATTTCTCTATCTTACCTTAGAATGTGCGACACGTCACATGTTTGTCTGTGTAGTCTTTAGCGTCTATTAATGTTTTCTTAACCCCACAGAGCGTTGCGCCGGAATCACGAATTAACGTGCACTTTTTGTTGTTAACAAACCCTGTATAAAAAACTAGCTTGCCTGTAGATGACAAAGCAGCGTTAGCTGTTTCATTTGAAATAGGGATCGTGTGTCCACAATGTAGTGTTGTGTCAAGTTGCAACTTCGTACAGGTGTTGCACTTACTGTCTGTTATGGTGTTTATGATGTGTACAGCATTCCCAAGCTCGCTTTCATTGTCGTGTTGATTGTCACATTCATTCAGTGACTCAAGCTCTTCGTCAGACGACGTTTCTACTAATGCAGCATTGGCCTGTTTCAATAACTTTCGGCCTTCACAATTCTTATTATAGTGACCCCAGCTATTGCAGAAATAACATTTAATTGCTCTGTGGTAAGCCATGCGTTTAGCTGTTTGCTTCTCCACCATCTTTTTGAGGTGTTGAGGGTAGGTGGGTGCTTTGTCGCACATCCCGTAACTGTCGTGATGGTAATTGCAATATTGGCATTGTACTACTTTACCGACTCTGTGATTGTTTGGAGTATTTGGTGTTCACTACTGCAGCTGCTGTATCATTGTGACTTATGTTGAGCTGAAAAATATCCCTATTTGCTGTGAAAAATGCATTCCCCTTTGCCTCTATTTCCTGAATGCTCTTACAGTCCATTTGTTTTAAGAACTTGGCAAAAGGTGTGGGGATGGTGCTAACTATTTTATCTATTATAATAAGCTCCTTAAGTTTATCATGGCTATTGTTGGTTTTAGCCGAGTTAATCCATTTTGTGCATATGTCTTGGACTGTACTGACATAATCTATAAAGGTTTGGTTTGGTTGTGGAGATAATTTGGCAAATTGTTGTTGGTAACCTGCAGTGTCTAAAGAAAAATGTTGGAGAATGCGTTGTTTTAGGTACTCATAGTCTTTTCGCATTTCCTGTGGTATTGTCTCTATTACTTTAAGTGGTTCAAGAGCTAAGTTTCTCATTAGAATAAATGCCCAATCTGATTTAATGATTTTATGATGAGACATGAGACATTCAAAATTTTCTAAGTAGGCGGAGATGGAATCTCCTGAACAGAAAGCCTTCACGAGACCTTTATATTTATTATATTTTTGTTCTTCTTCTTTGCTTCTTAACTTATTTATTGATATTTCTGTGTTGGACTCCATTTCCATCTGTTTTAGTTTAATCTGTGTCTCGGCATTTAATTGGGCCTGTTTGGCGGCGGCCTCAAGTTCCATCTGCAATTTCTTTTCATCGGCCTCCATTTGCAATTTCTTTTCATCTGCTTGCATTTGCATTTGCAATTTTTTTCTTCGGCCTCCATTTGCAATTTCTTTTCATCTGCTTGCATTTGCAATTTCTTTTCTTCGGCCTCAATTTGCAATTTCTTTTCTTCTGCTTGCATTTGCAATTTCTTTTCTTCGGCTTCCATTTGCAGTCTCCTTTCTTCTGCTTGCATTTGCATTTGCAATTTCTTTTCTTCGGCCTCCATTTGCAGTTTCCTTTCTTCTCGTTCTATCGCTCTTTCTTCACGGGCAATGTTTTCTGCGTGCGTTTTCTGTGCCCATTCTGACAGTTTCTCTTCTTTATAACCTAACTTTATTCCTTGCTCAATGCATTGATCTAAACTAGACATTTTGTGTTTTACTTGTTTGTTAAGTTTATAGAGTTAAATCCCTTAGAAAAATATGTTGTGTGGTCGAAAATTTGGTTAACTCCCCTAATTATTAATGTGTAAATCAAAATGCAAGGTTATGTTGGTGACAAGGTTATGAATATGCAAAGAAATCAATATGATACAAAATAATACATTGATGAAACATGAGAAGTACAGCTTAGAAGTACAATGAGTATGAGGTGAAACTTAGCTTTTAATTTAAGAACTCCTCGATGTTGTCTTGTACTCTCGTCACTGTTGGAAAGGTTTCATCGGTTGGACGCGGCACTTGTTGCGGAACAATCTGCTCGTGGAGCGAGAAAACATTAGTCACTGTCACACAAAAAAAAATGTCAAAATAGTAACATGTCAAAAAAAAATTGTTTACAGAATCACAATAATGAGGCACTGTGGAGGCAATGGTGAGACATTGCCGAGGGACTCAGATTACTTCTATTTTATCGCTAGATAGCTACTAGTTTTATGTAAACTTGTAACGTTAACAATTTCTTTGATTTAAACAAATCAATGTGTTACCAAAATCAATGTTTTACCAACAATCAATGTGATATGATTAAATAATTAATTTTACATGGCATTTAACAGGTTTTTAAGAAAACATTCTATGCCAAAACCGGAAAACTAGCCCCCAAAAAGCCTGTCATCATCTTACTCTGATCTAAATAACGGTTCGGGTTCATACAGGCAACAATACACTGTTCGCTAGGATATAGAACATTTATTGTATGAAGTGTACAGTTGGCGCAGTGGGTAAACAGACCCGCGCTCTATTATATTACATATCACAGATAGTTAAACATCAAACATATAGTTGTCATACAACAATCTAGCACACTATCTAGCCTAAGTATATCTATGAATATCTATGAGTCCCTCTCAGGCAGGCCTTGTTGTCTCTCTCGAGTCCGTTTGTCCTCTGCCGGTCTCCGCGTGTCCTAACTCGACACGGGCGGTAACTCTGTCCGAGTTCCTCGTGGACCCCGCATTAGGCGGGCCACATCAGTGTCCACGGAATCATGGACTTGGTGACCAGCTCTTTCGAGAAGGTTCTAGATTACTCGGGTCCTGCGCGACTCAGTGGTATCCCTTGGGCTGGAGTTGCAGCCCTCTATTATATATGGAAGTGAGGCGGTGACAAGCCTCTTTCAGGCAATCATCGTTAGTTACCTTGGTAGTCCAAGTAATTCACAACATTTGCCCCAAGAACCGCATTTCTGTTGCTTCCAAGTTCATCCTAATTTGTTCATGGTCATTCCTTAGCTCACTACATTAGATACATTTAAAGGCAGTCTCCGTGGTAAAGTTTTTAAGCCGCTTGCCTTGTGCCCTGTAGGATGTATGTTCAATTCCGGCCTCGCCGTTCGGTTCAAGAGTGCAATGTTCTCGTAAACGCCCGGGGTTAGTCAATGGAGCTACAGAATTGGGTCTTTGTGCTTACGCTTTCGGCGGGCTGCCTTGTGGATAAAACAAAACATAAAACCTGACCCGTTGGGATAAAACCCGTTGCAATGAAGTCTATCCCTCATGTCTTTTAACGCCCCTCCCCCCCTTTTTTAAAAAAAAGAGATAAACATGAATGAAACACATGGCAGCGTGTTGTGTGTCAGCTATAAAGACACATTACATATGTTTTCATATATGTTCATTTACTCAAATTTCTGTAGTACCCACATGATGAGATAAAGCGAAATATGCCAGGCAATAAATTGCGCAATATATTGCGTGTCTTCGTTATGTACATTCACATTACATTAGAAACATTACAGGTGTGGAAACATTGCTGTGGTATCCCGTTGTGAAAGGAACAGAGATCGAGGTCAACGTGTCAGCAGTCGTGTCACTGTTGTTTGCCAAGTCGGTGAAGTGGAAACGAATGTCATGAAGTGAGAATGTAATCTGATAACCCAATGGTGCGTAACTGCAGCGCGTAAAATATCATGTCGGTGCGGATGTGTGGTGCATCAGAGGTGTCAGTGTCAGACTTTGCCATATATTGAGATAACTGGAGCCTGTGCGCGCGCGCTCCTATGTGTGTGTCTCTGTGTCTGTGTGTCTGGTGTGTGGGCGAACAGTGTATGACTTGTGTGTGTGGTGTGTGTGTGTGTATGAGTGTGTGGATGTGTGTATATGTATGTAGGTGTGTGGGTAAACAGTGTGTTGCATTGTGTATATGTGTTGGGGTGCGTGGTGTGTATGTGTAGTGTGTGTGTGTGTCTGTGTGTATGTGTGTGTGTGTCTGTGTGTGTGTTTGGGTGTGTATGTATGTGATGTGTCTATGTGGACGAAAAATGTATGACTGATGTATGTGTCTGTGTGGGTGTTCGTATGTGTTTGGGGATGCATGATGTGTTTTGTGTGTTGTGTGTGTGTGTATGCATGTGTGTTTGATGTGCGTGGTGTGTGTTGTGCATGTGTGTGTGTGTGTGTGTGTGTGTGTGTGTGTGTGTGTGTGTGTGTGTGTGGAAAAGGGGGGGGGCGAACACTTTGTTTTTGATAGCGCTGAAGTAGTTGTTTCCTTATAAAATAGTATTGTTCTGGTTGGTGGTATTTCTGGGTGATGGATCACTTTCTTCACACACAGGCATCTCCCTAAGTGATGGTCACATTAATGTAAGCATCTCCATCAAAGCACACCGAGCAAACCCATAGAGACTCCGTCCCTCGCAGCAGATCTCATAAAGTGTAGATGCTAATCGTTCAAGTAGATCGCTGGCTGTAAACACCAAGTATTGTTCCTCTCACATATGTTGACCTCTCGTCCTTCACTTGTGGACGTAAATTACAAGTATCTCAGAAGTCGCAGTCTGTTCGCCTGATGGCGAGGGACACTGGTAATAGGGAAAGATAACCCACAAGCAAAATTCAGTCCAATGCACTAGAAGTAGTAACAAATGTGTGGACTATGCTTAAGTTCAAAGAGAGCTGACGCACATAAATAAATAAATAAATAAACAAATAAATAAATAAATAAATAAATAAATAAATAAATAAATATCCCTCCCCCAACGCTTAAATCCAAAATCCTTATCCCGAAACATGTTCGGTCTGTCATTGTATCTTCAACTAGCATTTCTTCTCAGGTCGTCTAGTCAAAGGTTGCTTTATCTATTGGGACATTCTTTGAGTCAGGAGCCACAGCGTCACAGCGGCTAACTACATGTCTGTTTTTGAATCCCCCAATTTCTTTTTAATAAACCAGGACATTATGTGGATAGCAAAAGTGGCCAGTCGTGTCTCCACCACATTACCCATAGAGTGCCGACTGGCTTGGAGGGTAGAGCCAACACAATATAGCCCTTGCGCCTTGTTGCGTGAACAGAGGTTCTATACGTTGGAAAATCATGGACTGTTCAACATCACCATGTGCCATGCTGATAAGCGTGGGCGGTCTGCCAAAACCTGACGAAACGTCAGTCCCTAAACTCAAGGTATTTATCTAGCTAACCTTTCGAGGGGATGACGTAATGCAACGTCTACGGGACCGGTTCATTACATCAGTCGGCCGAACATTATGTGCTGCAACTTCAGTTATTAATTACTGAACCACACCTATTCCCACGGCAGCAGTAAAAGAATATGTCCCTCTGTATGCCAAATCCAATTGCATTTACTAATTCACATGCAGATGCCAGTCTACCTACATCGGTAGAACAGGGAGGCAGTTAGACAACAGGGTGGTCGAACACGTACCCAATTGGATTGAAAAGATACTACACACAGGTGATGGAACCACGAAATTCCTGCGTCATCGATTGCACTGCATGTTTTGGAAACCGGTCATATTATTGGTAGAGACAATACGTTTCGCGAATTATGTAATACACATAACAGTCGAGTGTTAAAGTTTGCAGATGCCATCTTGATTAATCTACATAGGTCAGTTTTTTTGCAAACAGAAAGACATCGTCAGTTTAAAATTACCCTGCGAACACGTGTATATTTCAACTTAAGGATTCATCTAGTTATTTTACTTGGTTCACTGGGTTTCTATTTTACTTTATGTTGTGTGACTTCTGCAGTATATACCTGACGAGATGCAGCGAAATATGCTAGGGAATAAATCGTGCAATCTATTGTTTGTGTCTTTGTCATTCAAATTCACTACGGCAGAACATTGCTAATTCTGTCATGCCATGTTATACCCACCATTCTGCGCAGGCACAATTTTTTGAATGTTTGTTGTTTAATAGCGATTCTTTGAATTGTTCTCCATATTTCTAACCCTTACAGTAGCATCGATTTAAAACTGGTCTTAGGAATTTTTAATTTGGTACTAACTTTAACTTCTCCTGACGTCCATAAATGTTATCAACATTTTTAATTTGTTTATTCATTTTCTCTTCATTATTCTAATTTTTTCATCCTTTCATTCTTCTCATCCCTTTCTTATGTCTTAATGTAGTCACTGGAGGGTCGTCTCCATGATTATACAAGGGCGAGTCAATAAGTAAGTCACACATTTCTGTGTGATGGCAGGTAAATGTAATTGGTGTTTTCTACAGGTGTCATTAGATGACAGCAACATCGAACTTTCTATTCCCGTTCGTTAGGTGTCTCATGGGAGTGGCTGGCCGAGTGGCTAAAACGCCGAACTCTGCTTCAGGAGACCCGGGTTCGATCCCTCGGTAACGTGTGGGATTTTTTCTGTCGGGGACAAAAAGAAAGTCCTAACCTGCACAGTTCGCTCCGATTGCACTAGCCAGGCGGCCTTTATTCTTTAGGCTAAAAGACCCCTCTGTCATACACCGCAAGGTACTATATTGGCAGTAAATGACAGTTTTAGGTGTCTCGTGCGCATGCGCAACGCATAAACTATATGGCGACTGTACTTACGGAGTGTACAACCAAAGAGCAACGTGCTATTGTGCATTTTTTTTTTTTTGGCGGAAAAGGACTGCCTGTAAAGGACATTCATAAGGAAATGCTTCCTGTTTATGCTGACAAATGTTTGTCCCGTAAAGCCGTGCATAGCTGGGTAGAAAAGTTTTCTCAAGGACGCTCTAAAATTGTTGGTGAAATCCGATCTGATCGTCCTGTTGAGATTGCAACAGAAGCATCCGTGCAGCGGGTGGAGGAGATAGTTAGAGGTGACAGGTGAGTAACGATAGACTGTAGCATCTGCAATAGGGTACTCACATGGTTCAGCATACATCATAATGTATGATCGATAGAAATTTAAGAAAGTGTGCTCAAGGTGGGTACCCAACCAATTGAAGGAGGAACACAAAATGAACTGATTTGGCCTGTCCTTGTATCATCTCTGTCGATAAGAAGATGAAGGAGAAGACATGCTGAACAGGATTGTTACTGAGCACGAACCATGGGTGCAATACTACCAGCCCGAATCAACTCGTGCTTCAATACAATGGAAACATCTTTCTTCACCTTGTGTCCAAAGATTCAAGGTTACACCATCAGCAGAGAAGGATATGCTGACAGTGTTCTGGGGTTGTCAAAGAGTGCTTTTAACCAATTTCAAGAAGAAAGGCGGCACTGTGAATTCAGAATCGTACTGTGAAGTTTTAACGATGCTTCATGATTCAATTCGAAGAAAACATCCAGGACTGCTGACTAGAGGAGTATTGCTTCTTCATAACAATGCCAGACCACATACGGCTCGATTAGCTCAGGAGAAAATTAACCAACTAAGATAGGAAGTTCTGTAACGTCCACCATACATCCCCGACTTAGCCCCTAGCGATTTCCAACTTTTTGGTCCACTGAAAACCCACCTTGACGGGAGACATTTCGCGAGTGACGCCAAAATTGAATGTAAAGTCAAAACGTGGTGTAGAAAACCGAGCATGCAGGTCTATGCAGCCGGATTGGGAGGACTGATAAAACGATGTATGTATACAAATAAACTGGTTTCAAGTTGTTATCACATTTAGTTATTTTTTTACAATAATTTGTGACTTACTTATTGAATTCTCCTCGTATGTTGCCTTTGTATGTATATATTTGTTTGCTGATGAAGGCTAGTCGCCGCAACGTCCTGTGTTTTCAGTAACTGTGTTCTGTAAAGCTGCATTTCTTTCTGTTATTTTATATTGTTTATGAATTCCCTAGTACTATGAAAGCTCATCTGGTCTTTTGTACTATTATTTTAACATCTCTATTTATTCTACCATGTTTGTCCACATTCACTCATTCATTCATTCATTCAGTAGCATGTCCTTTGCAGAACCTCGCTCCCATAACAACCTTCCGGAAAACCTCTCGATCATGAGCAAGATGTCCCGCGTCTGATACACCCATCTGGAGATCATCCGCCACATCCTGCACCCATCTTCTCTTTGGCCTTCCTCTTCCTCTCTTCCCAGGCATAGTACCCTTCCATTATTGTTCTCTCCAAACTTTCGTGACGTTTCAAGTGACCAAAATACTTCAATTTTCTTTGTTTTATCGTCTTTAATAGCCATCCCTCCTCAATATTCAACTCTTGAAGTATGGATGCATTTGTTCTTTTCTTTACCCAAGATATTCTTAGAACTCGTCTATAACATTTATATTCAAAGGCGTTTATGCGCTGTTCAGCTTGTTTAGTAAGTGTCCATGTCTCACATGCGTATGTTGCAATGGGAAAGATGCATGCTCTTAAAAATCTAATTTTTGTAGTTCTGTCTGTCCCACTCCATAATTTATTCAGCTGTTTTAGTCTTTGAAGAGCAATGGATAGTCGCCGTTTAATTTCTTTCATTGTGTCACCGTTATTGGTAATCAATGACCCAAGATATTCAAAATTTTCCACCACCTCCAATTTTCCCCCATTAATGTATATTTCTTTCTCCATAGTAGTCTTATCTCTATGCATTATCTTTGTTTTTGCTATGTTAAGATATAAGTTGTGATTTTCACTATTCAATTGGGTTGAGGCTATTAGGTTTTCTATGCCATTCTGTGTTGTGGATAGTAATACTGTATCATCAGCATACCGAATCTCTGGTATGTCATGACCAGTGACCTAGTCGCGCTTAGCCTGGTTCAATAATAGAACATTCTGGAAGCTTTGATAAACAATTGTAAAATCTGATTTGCGGCTGACATATTTATAGCCAAGATTTATTCTCATGATTTATAGCCATTGTAATAAATCTGTCGCCAGTGTAGAATCGTTAATTCTGTCACAAGAAGTGGCACCTTGATGACGTTATGTCATTCTTCGTGTGCCTCAATCATATCTTTGAATAGCATTATATCTCTAGTGCTCTTTAGTCATGAATTTCTTTCTTTCTTTCTTTCTTTCTTTCTTTCTTTCTTTCTTTCTTTCTTTCTTTCTTTCTTTCTTTCTTTCTTTTGGCATTTCTTCTTCTTCTTCTTCTTCTTCTTCTTCTTCTTCTTCTTCTTCTTCTTCTTCTTCTTCTTCTTCTTCTTCTCCTCCTCCTCCTCCTGCTGCTACAGTCTTTATCTCCCAATGAAGCATCAACCTTCACCAACTCACACAAACCCTCCTACTCCTTGCTGCCTCCTACAACTTCCTGCAGGTCTTGTCCATGTTACCCATCCCTGTCTCCTCTCATCGTCTTGTAGGTTTCCCTTTATTTATTTTCCCGTGTGGTTTACAGAGGGAGCACACTTCAATTATACCATGAACACGCGTTCTACCCACCTTCATTACCTTTCCCACACCTCTTGATTCACTGGTGCTTTCCCACACCTCTTGATTACCTGATAATTTTCCACACCCCTTGATTCCCTGGTACTTTCCTACACCTTTTTGATTTCCCGGTACTTGCTTAGTTCTCTCCATGAACTCCACATTCGTGATTCAGTCACAACATGTTAGGCCCACCCACAAGTAAACAATGAATGTTTGTAATTTAGTATTCATTCTTTTAGAGACAGGTTAGCACGACCAAATGGATAAGAGCAGTCGCTGTTAAACTTCCGTGTGCTGATGGTGAAATACCTGGTTCAATCCCTCGCCGGTTAGTTGAACTAAAATGTTGGCTTCTCATTCTTGACTTTGGGAGGTAAATTACAAGTACCTTAGAAGTTGGAGAGGGTTCGCCTGATGGCATGGGACACTGGCAAAAGGAAATGCTAATCCACATGCAAAAGTCAAGTCAATGTGAACTACGCTAGAGTTCAAAACCGAGCTAACAAAAATTTAAAAAACAAACAAACAGAAATTCTTATAGGTGACGTCATCTTTCTGATCGATAGAGGGGAACTGTGCTGGCATTAGAGTTGGTCATTCTAAGTGTGCTTCTAGATTGATTTTATGTTGGCTTTCATCATTTCTAACATCACTCGCGGGACATTGATTTTATGTTGGCTTTCATCATTTCTAACATCACTCGCGGGACATTGATTTTATGTTGACTTTCATCATTTCTAACATCACTCGCGGGACATTGATTTTATGTTGGCTTTCATCATTTCTAACATCACTCGCGAGACATTGATTTTATGTTGGCTTTCATCATTTCTAACATCACTCGCGAGACGTTGATTTTATGTTGACTTTCATCGTTTCTAACATCACTCGCGGGACATTGATTTTATGTTGGCTTTCATCATTTCTAACATCACTCGCGAGACATTGATTTTATGTTGGCTTTCATCATTTCTAACATCACTCGCGAGACATTGATTTTATGTTGGCTTTCATCATTTCTAACATCACTCGCGAGACGTTGATTTTATGTTGACTTTCATCGTTTCTAACATCACTCGCGGGACATTGATTTTATGTTGGCTTTCATCATTTCTAACATCACTCGCGGGACATTGATTTTATGTTGACTTTCATCATTTCTAACATCACTCGCGAGACATTGATTTTATGTTGACTTTCATCATTTCTAACATCACTCGCGGGACATTGATTTTATGTTGACTTTCATCGTTTCTAACATCACTCGCGAGACATTGATTTTATGTTGACTTTCATCATTTCTAACATCACTCGCGGGACATTGATTTTATGTTGACTTTCATCATTTCTAACATCACTCGCGAGACGTTGATTTTATGTTGACTTTCATCATTTCTAACATCACTCGTTGGACATTGATTTTATGTTGGCTTTCATCATTTCTAACATCACTCGCGGGACATTGATTTTATGTTGACTTCACCATTTCTAACATCACTCGCGAGACATTGATTTTATGTTGGCTTTCATCATTTCTAACATCACTCGCGAGACATTGATTTTATGTTGGCTTTCATCATTTCTAACATCACTCGCGAGACATTGATTTTATGTTGGCTTTCATCATTTCTAACATCACTCGCGGGACGTTGATTTTATGTTGACTTTCATCATTTCTAACATCACTCGCGAGACATTGATTTTATGTTGACTTTCATCATTTCTAACATCACTCGCGGGACATTGATTTTATGTTGACTTTCATCATTTCTAACAACACTCGCGAGACATTGATTTTATGTTGACTTTCATCATTTCTAACATCACTCGCGGGACATTGATTTTATGTTGACTTTCATCATTTCTAACATCACTCGCGGGACATTGATTTTATGTTGACTTTCATCATTTCTAACATCACTCGCGGGACATTGATTTTATGTTGGCTTTCATCATTTCTAACATCACTCGCGGGACATTGATTTTATGTTGACTTTCATCATTTCTAACATCACTCGCGAGACATTGATTTTATGTTGACTTTAATCATTTCTAACATCACTCACGGGACATTGATTTTATGTTGACTTTCATCATTTCTAACATCACTCGCGAGACATTGATTTTATGTTGACTTTAATCATTTCTAACATCACTCGCGAGACATTGATTTTATGTTGACTTTCATCATTTCTAACATCATTCGCGGGACATTGATTTTATGTTGACTTTCATCATTTCTAACATCACTTGTTGGACATTGATTTTATGTTGACTTTCATCATTTCTAACATCACTCGTTGGACATTGATTTTATGTTGACTTTCATCATTTCTAACATCACTCGCGAGACGTTGATTTTATGTTGGCTTTCATCATTTCTAACATCACTCGCGGGACATTGATTTTATGTTGACTTTCATCATTTCTAACATCACTCGCGGGACATTGATTTTATGTTGACTTCATCATTTCTAACATCACTCGTGGGACATTGATTTTATGTTGACTTTCATCATTTCTAACATCGCTCGCGGGACATTGATTTTATGTTGGCTTTCATCATTTCTAACATCACTCGCGAGACATTGATTTTATGTTGACTTTAATCATTTCTAACATCACTCGCGAGACATTGATTTTATGTTGACTTTCATCATTTCTAACATCATTCGCGGGACATTGATTTTATGTTGACTTTCATCATTTCTAACATCACTTGTTGGACATTGATTTTATGTTGACTTTCATCATTTCTAACATCACTCGTTGGACATTGATTTTATGTTGACTTTCATCATTTCTAACATCACTCGCGGGACATTGATTTTATGTTGACTTTCATCATTTCTAACATCACTCGCGGGACATTGATTTTATGTTGACTTTCATCATTTCTAACATCACTCGCGGGACATTGTTTTCATGTTGACTTTCATCATTTCTAACATCACTCGCGAGACATTGATTTTATGTTGACTTCATCATTTCTAACATCACTCGCGGGACATTGATTTTATGTTGACTTTACTCATTTCTAACATCACTCGCGAGACATGCAAAATTATCACATGAAAAATTAGCCTGCCACATTCTGTCAAATATTTGATAAACGGACAGCTATTGTGATGGTTGGGACTGCTTCTCTATATCAAATTATGTGTTCTTAGGTAGTATTGATGATGTTGCCAGCAGACTGAATGATGATTGTTTATATAGCTCCTAGATTTATAGAATTCCGAGGCCCGCCTGTGATCGCCTTGGTAGGGCCAGATCAAGCGATTTCGCGGGCCTTATAAGTCCCGCGCGCTTGATATTTCCCGCCTATTCAGTAAGCTGTCATTGATTGCCGGTTGTATATCCCCTCAGCCTATGTTTAGTGCACGGATGAAATGTTGCTTCTAAAACTAGCATGCCAGCCCACCAGTTTCCAGGGAGGTACAGTGACAAAGGCAACTTATCACAAACATCAGGTGGGAAAGTCTTAATTTTTTGGGGCCACATCATGAGAGGACAAGAACTAGAACAAGTTGTGACAATTGGAGAGATTTGTGACAACAGACACAGACGAAGACAGCGAGAGAATATTCTAGACAGGATTGTGTCATGGCACGGAAGGGAGTCAACAGTCGAATTGACGACTTAAAGAATTAAAGTCTAATTTAAAAAAAAAAAAAAAAAAAAACATTAAAGTCGAATAAAAGATCAAACTTTTCATAATTTGCTCATTAACATTCCATGATTGGCTGCCATACAGCAAGACAGGTTCTATATTGAAATCATACACCAGAGAAACTACACAAATCCACCCGGAATCACACTCAGTCACGTGTGAAATATCATCCGTTTGCCCCGGAACCAGAACAAGAAAATGTCTGACTGATACTTGAGTAATTGCTTGATTGATTTTCTTCTATCTTTAGCCCGCGAGAGATCGATAAAATCTCAATCATATTTGTCCAGCTACCGTGTCAGAACCGTCTCTTCGGATATTCAGTCTATATATGGAAACTACACTTTATTTATGCCCATAAACGATTCACTGTAGGCAAACATGGCCATTGATTATCATGGCAATTACCAGCCTCAGAACAGTTGTTTCTAGTTATGTTTAGATTCTCGGTCTACTCGTTTCGATTGCAATGTTTTTTCTTTACCCCAGGCGTATCTGTTTTCTAAATTTAGACGGTTCCACAGTTCAAGTTCAGCGTCTGCTCCTTCTTTTACTTGTTTACATATGTGTGTACCTTTGTCTCTCTCTCTCTGTGTCTCACTCTCTCTCTGTCTGTCTCTCTCTCGTTCGTTCGTTCTCTCTCCCTATCTGTCCATATGTCTGTCTGTCTGTGTGTGTATGTATGTGCATACACACATCTGTTTACGCCTGTTTGTGCGCGTGTATGTGTAATTCGCGTTTATGTGCACGCGAGCGTGAGTGCGCATGTATTTGTATTTGTATGTATTATACAGTTTTAAATGTAACCTTGCATGTCTATCACACAGTGCTTTTAAGCAAACTTTGCAGTTAACCGAATTCCCAAATCTTGAATAGAATGGATGTCTGTAATACTTGTGAATGAACTAGAATTCTCTGTCCATTATCTGTCCAATGAGAAATGAATTGGAGAACTTGGTGACAACTGGCAAGATCGAAGGGAGGAGACCAAAGGGAAGACCGAGAAGTAAATACCTGGATGGATTGGCCACTTGGCATGGTCGAGACAGTAACACTGAGTTGATCCACGACTCTGGTAATCGAGTGAGATGGCAGAACATGACCGCCCACGCTTATCGGCATGGCACATGATGGATGGATGGTAGAGATCAGAAGACCAACTCCAAATTATGATAAATGACAATTATTGAGACAGATGGATTTGAAATTGATGAATTCAGATGACACATCACAAAGGGACTGCACTTCGACCCGCGCCCAATAGCTGCTGTTAGTCAAAGAATACTTGGTCAGTCAGCCAAGCGCTGTATCATCACTGGAAGGTGCTGGTTTGAACCTCGATGTGGCCAAACCTTTCAGTTCTTACGCCGTGTAGTGTGTCCTCTAAGATGAACGTGTTTCCTTCACTTCTACGAGTGGTAATCAATACAAAGGGAAACAATAAAGTAAAGTCAAAACAATGTTTTCCCGTGATGAATTTGAATAACGAAGACACAAACAATAGATTGCACGATTTATTCTCTGGCATATTTCGCTGCATCTCGTCAGGTACATACTGCAGAACGTAAAATAAAGTAAAGGTCATTTTTACGTACCTAAAGCGTCTTAACCATATGGTGCTAGACTCATATTGGTATAGACCAAACGGCACTAGGTGACTGATGAGGCGGGTGTCACACTGACAGCCTTGACGTCCCCAAACATGTCCTGGTTAAACCGGGTCGACCTGGGAGCTCGGGTCATGTTTTAAAACTTCGAAACCGTCAACCAATGTGTGTGAATGTAATTGTCCTGGCCTCTCACAGTTCTCATAGGCTGTCACGACAGAGAGAGAGGGGGAGAGAGAGAGAGAGAGAGTGGGGGGAGAGAGAGAGAGGGAGAGAGAGAGAGAGAGAGAGAGAGAGAGAGAGAGAGAGAGAGAGAGAGAGAGAGAGAGAGAGGGAGAGAGAGACGGAGAGAAGTTGACGTATCAGCAAATCAATGCTTTAACTTCAATTATAGACCGGTTGCCGACCAAGGCTCTTCCATGACATTTAGTCTTTAGGTTGCATTTCCTCGCACACTAGGATACGATATGTACCCTCCCAATTGAGCTCTTCCGCGCGAAGACTTTGGCACGATATGGAGTATCGATTTTGGTGAGCGCCGCCCAACATTCGGCGCTAACAGAAAGCAGGTAGTACCTTTTTCTGTTATACGAGGGTAAGTTAATAAATAAGCCTTCCAAACCAGCTGCATGGAACTGCGTGCTTTGTTTTCATTTACCTGCCATCCCACAGAACTATGTGACTTACTTATTGATTCGCCCTCATAACGTTTTCTACCCAGCTATGCACCGCTTTACGGGACAAACATTTGTCAGCATAAACACTGAAAACCCACTTTGGCAGGAGACATTTCGCGAACGACGCCGAAGTTGAATGTGAAGTGAAAACGTGGTTTAGAAAACAGGGCATGCAGTTCTGTGTAGACGGTTTTGGGAGGACCTATAAAACGATGGGATAAGTGCATCAATGTTGGTGGAAATTAGGTTGAGAAATAAAGGGACAATGCATGTGTAAAAATAAACTGGTTTCAAGTTGTTATCATAGTTAGTTATTTTTCTACAGACATTTGTGGCTCACTTATTAATTTACCCTCGTATTGTAGCTCAGTCATATCTGATTAAAAGCTGACATTTTATGGTGGTCATAGAAAAGTGTCCAATTACAACCTCATCGAAGAAAATAACGTAAGACATCTCTACAACTATTGGCGACGGAGGAATGACCAAGTCAACAGGCAGAAATCATGTAATCTTGATATAACATTCAGCTTACATTGTAACAACGGCGAGGACAAATAATCCACCTAATAATCAAGTCAACATGGCTTCGTGTCGTGTTATCTCTCTCATCGCTGCCGAGTTTATCAATTACAGGTGGATTTTATTGACGTCATCAAAATGGTGGCACACAGCACATACAGCCACGCATAGTTAATATCGGGGATGGCTGTACTATTAAAACGAAACAAATAATTCGAGTGTTTTGGGAGGGCCCGACAATCTATTCACGTGTCCTAATGCGTGTCTACGTTCTGGGGTAGGTTTCGTTGCTATTGTTGTTGTTGTTGTTGTTGTTTTGTTGTTTTTGTTGTTGTTGTTTTGTTGTTCTTGTTGTTGTGGTGGTTGTGGTTGCTATAATTAGCATTTTCCAGTTTTTATTTGCTTGTTACAAAGAGAACTGGTTTCTAGCATCAGAAACGGATAATTGACATTCTTTAGGCATGTCATGGGAAGAGGAAAGTTGGAAGTTGTCGTCACAACGGGAAGGCTGGAGGGGAAGAGAACGAACGAACGAACTTCATTTTCAAAAGGTCACACATTGAACAAGTTGGTCTGCCTTACATTCGTGTCTTCCAATCACATATCTTTCGCACAACAATTATATATTGTGCATGCTAGAATCACATAGAAAAATAATATTGTAAAATTAATGCTGTTAACAGAAATAATGCATATTACCATGTTATGTCACACACATCCACGCACGCACGCACGCACGCACGCACGCACGCACGCACGCAAGCGTGCGCACACACACAGACACTCACGCATGCATAAACACATAAATACCTACATACACACATTTATACGTGTGTCCATAATTTACACAAATACTCACAGCCATACACCTACTCAATAACACACTAACACACACACACACACACACACACACACACACACATAGCCACTCACAATCACAAACACACTAATATACACACACACGAGCACACACGCACACAGACAGACAGACAGGCAGGCAGGCAAGCAGGCAGGCAGGCAGGCAGGCAGACAGACAGACAGACAGACAGACAGACAGACAGACAGACAGACAGACAGACAGACAGACAGACAGACAGACAGACAGACATAAGTAGGAATCTTCCTTTAGTGAAAAGTAATATTTTCCCTGTAGTGAAATATCAGAATTCCCCCTAGTGAAAAATTAGAATCTCCCATAGTGAAATGTTAGAATCTCTCGTGGTGAAATGTCAGAATCTCTCCATAGTGAAATGTTAGAATCTCTGCATAGGGAAATATTAGAATCTCCCGTAGTGAAATGTCAGAATCTCTCCGTAGTGAAATGTTAGAATCTCCCGTAATGAAATATTCGGGTCATGGCTTCTCTGGCACCTCGGCTCACGTGGGTGGTTCTGATATTTGTGATAGTTATGATAGTTTACCACCGTTTTGGCATTTAAGAATGTTGTGATAGTTTTACAAAGTCGTCCATTCGCACGTACTGTTCTGCCTGTGAAGTGACACTCTCGCTGGATCTATGCGGAGAATCATCTCGCCTGCCTGGACTGAAGGCGCCATCTGTATGTAGATCATGACTTGACTGAGGCTGGCCTGGACTGAAGGCGCCATCTGTATGTAGATCGTGGCTTGACTGAGGCTGGCCTGGACTGAAGGCGCCATCTGTATGTGGATCGTGGCGGGACCGAGGCTGGCCTGGACTAAAGGCGCCATCTGTATGTAAATCGGGGCGGGACCGAGGCTGGCCTGGACTAAAGGCGCCATCTGTATGTAAATCGGGGCGGGACCGAGGCTGTCCTGGACTGAAGGCGCCATCTGTATGTAAATCGGGGCGGGACCGAGGCTGTCCTGGACTGAAGGCGCCATCTGTATGTAAATCGGGGCGGGACCGAGGCTGGCCTGGACTAAAGGCGCCATCTGTATGTAAATCGGGGCGGGACCGAGGCTGTCCTGGACTAAAGGCGCCATCTGTATGTAGATCATGACTTGACTGAGGCAAGCAGCTAAGGTGAGGTAAAGGGTTAGAGGCAGATTGATCTGACGTGAAAGCCTGAAGCTGGGGACTGTCTCCTTGACTATTACTAACCGTAACAGGTCTGTCAACCAATCCATCTGAATTATCAGAAATTGTACTTGGGAATGCAGTGAACCCACCGAGGATCTCAGAAACCCCACATGAGGCCATGTAAGTTCCACTTAGAATGTCCATGCTATCAGATCCTGTGTGTAAGCAATTGCCCACAACAGAGGGTGATTGGGGCATCACGATATGAACATAGTTATCTCTGACAGACACGGGATCATCTCTTCGATGGCTACGTCTCTTTCTATCCACCCTGGACAACCTATATTCTTGTTCAACGTTACACTTGTCCAGATTGTTGTCATCTCTTGTTATATGTTTAAGACAGCTCAAATGACCAGGGTCAGTTGGTGTTTTTAAAACTGGCAATATCTGTGGCGTTTGTTCGTGTGTGCTAGTGTTGCCCATCTGGGAATTTCGTGTACACATGAAGTCGGATTGACTTGGCGCTATTTGCGCATGAATCAGCAGTCTCGCGTCTGAAGGTATTGATTCTTGAGAAGTACATCTGCGTTCTTGTTTCGTTGAACTGACATTTTGAGCTGAGCTGTTTCTCATTAGTTTGCTATAATCACCAAAGGACATACTTGACCTACTCATTGATCCCGGCTGATTTGGGCACGTCTGGAAATCAGGACACGCGCAAGAACTATCTCTGTTGCTGCATTCTCTATCCATGATAGTGTCTGCCAGGGCTAGTTCAGTATGCAGTGTTCTTCTGTGAACATCCTGTGTACTCCTGACATACGTCATGCTGCTTGACTTTACTGCTTCATTATAGACTCCAGCAGAACTAGTGCTGGGTGTAAGGACGTTCATTTCCCTCTTCTCACGACCTAGTCCAGTAATTAGAAATGTCCGGCTGTTGACGGTGCCACCATCAAAGCTGTCATCAGATCCACTGTTATCATGATGTGTCCCTGCAGATGCCATTACAGGGCTTGTTGGAGGGTTTATACTTCTCTCACTTGTACTTTCTACTCTCGTGGGAACTGGAGTCTGCAAACATATTTGTAAATATTCACATGTCACCATAATTTCCAAATTATTAGTTTACTTTACGACATAGTTGTAGATTATCTTTGAAATAAAAAACAATATTGTTTCATATATATACATATATTAGAGAGAGAGAGAGAGAGAGAGAGAGAGAGAGAGAGAGAGAGAGAGAGAGAGAGAGAGAGAGAGAGAGAGAGAGAGAGAGAGAGAGAGAGAGAGAGAGAGACAGAGGAATGAATGAGAGTGAGAGAGTGAGAGTTCAAGATAGTCCCATGACAGAATTACAGAGCCAGCCAATGGAGTGTGAAGTTTTATGCCTTTTATGCCTTCACATATTCTAAGTCACGAAACAATGAGATGAGTTGGTCAGTTCCCTTTTCCGAAACCTTTCCTTCCCAGACATCTCCGAGAACATTCTTGAGTTTGGAGGGTAGCCATTTCTAGGAGACTGGTTCGACCGCAGGGCTGTACTGGTAAGAAAAATGAGTTGTCGTTATCGGAAATTGATCTGGACCACTTTCCTGTCGGGCAAAAGCATAAACCCACTATACAACCAAAACTCGTGTGCGAGGAAATGCAACATAAAGACTAAATAGCATGGCAGGGCAGACCAGGCCCTAAGCTTCGATCGGCAACTGGTGTAAGATGGAAGCTCCCACAGGCGGACAGTTAGAGTATTGCTTTACAAATCCGACAGCTCCTGCAGCTTGTCTTGTTCCAGACGTATTGATGTTGCCTTTTTCTGGAGTAAACTAGGCAGGCCGAAAGAGGGATCATGCTGCATAGGCAACACATGGTCTCTACAATTCAGCCCAGACCTTGTGCTATGGAGATGTTATGTCTTTTTATTTCGAAGCACAATAACTATCGTATGTCAAGGCGGCCAGGTGCCTGTATGTATGTGCATCATGTGGCAACATAGGGAGGTAAATCGTGTCCATGCCAGCAATCACAATCGAGGTATTTGAACGTATATGTTACAGAACAATTCTGAGAATATCGTGCCTCAAGAAGAACAACACATACAGGTGGCGGGTGCGAACATTGACAGGCTGCAGATGTCAACATTGACAGGCTACAGATGTGAACATTGACAATCTGCAGATGTTAATATTTACAGGTTACAGATGTGAAAATTGACAGTCTGCATATGTTAATATTTACAGGTTACAGATGTGAACATTGACAATCTGCAGATGTTAATATTTACAGGTTACAGATGTGAACATTGACAGGCTACAGATGTGAACATTGACAGGCTACAGATGTGAACATTGACAGTCTGCAGATGTGAATATTGACTATCTGCGGATGTGAACATTGACTGTCTGCAGATATGGGCATGAAGTACACGATGCCGAGGAAGTGACCACGGCCGGCTGCCGTGGTGAGGACGACGTTCTGCTAAAGGATATTCTCATTGATGAGGTGTAACAGCAGGTGTGGCTAGGTACAAGAGACATAATCCACCCGGGGTAGACACTAGACAGTACACACAAGTGTCTGTGAAGTAAGGCGGTCACAGTGATACTGTCACAACATTCATTCTTGGCCTTGATATCAGGAAGCGGCGAACAGACATCGTGCACCCTACACTCTTCCATGGAGCGGCTCATGGGTTTGGGTGAAGGATCCCTACACCCTTCCATGGAGCGGCTCATGGACTTGGGCGAAGGATCCCTACACTCTTCCATGGAGCGGCTCATGGGTTTGGGTGAAGGATCCCTACACTCTTCCATGGAGCGGCTCATGGGTTTGGGTGAAGGATCCCTACATTCTTCCATAGAGCGGCTCATGGGTTTGGGTGAAGGAACCCTACACTCTTCCATAGAGTGGCTCGTGGGTTTGGGTGAAGGATCCCTACATTCTATCATGGAGCGACTCATGTGTTTGGGCGAAGGATCCCTGCACTATTCCATGGAGCGGCTCATGGGTTTGGGTGAAGGAACCCTACACTCTTCCATAGAGTGGCTCGTGGGTTTGGGTGAAGGATCCCTACATTCTATCATGGAGCGGCTCATGTGTTTGGGCGAAGGATCCCTGCACTATTCCATGGAGCGGCTCATGGGTTTGGGTGAAGCATCTTTATCACCCAATGGGTATATGGTGCTAGGCATATATTTGTATAGACTTATCGGCAGCCGGCTCTTTGCAAAGGGGTTACGAAAGCAATTCGAAAGACAGCTGCGGGAGATTTGGAACCAGACCACCTTTCTTTGGTTTACATACAATCGTATGAGTGCCAGTCGTTTAGAAACTAATGGCAAACTACTAAACGGAAACTTGTCCAGGAATCACAAACAACCAAATAATGTTGGGGTTTACTACGTCCTGTAAAGGATATGCAACTAACTTAATCGGAAATTTAAATTAGTTTAGTTTAGTTTAGTTTAGTCGACGGATCAACATTACTGCACACGGGTGTAACCCATAAGTGCTTCCTTCTACTCCCAACTCAAGCCTGAGTCCGGAGAATCTCAGCTCAGTGCACGAACTCCGTAGCACGTGCGAGGATCCTGAAATACTTTGATTAGATTGTTAACTCGAAATTTTCCCTGGCAGCGCTGCTAGGCTACTCTTTTTCGATTTCCAACTGCCAAGGGATATTTTACGTGCGCAACAATACACACGGCAGTCCGATCTCACTACCCAGAGACCAGGGGAAATTTTGTTACTGGAAGTCCACGTGAAAACATCCAGGCCCTCACCCGGACGTGAGCCCGGGATCTCCAGCACTTGAGGCGGACACCATACCTCGAGACCACTCAGACCCCACCCCCCACCCCCATCGGCAGTTGGAGGGTGATGGGGTCAGTATCAGACGAGCCTCCTTAACTTCCCGAAACAGTTCTTGGTACCCGTGTTTAGACTGGGTTAACATGCGAGCCCAGGTGGGTGTTAAAACTCCGACCCGGTGCGAATTTGAACTCACGACTACCGTGCTGGGAATCGAGCGTCATGCCACTTCATGACGTTAGCTCTCTATTTGGCTAAGGGAACTTTCATATTTGATTTGAAACTGCTCCACAATATATTTCCTTTCTGTGGGAGCCTATCAATGCTTGTTTAATTATGTATTGATAGTGACTATGATTGTGAGAAGACAGAGATTATGGTCATCACAAAGAAGAAAGAAATACTGCATTGCAACGGATAAATGGGAATATTCTTCAACAAGTAAATCGGTACGACTATCTTGGAACAGTTATAACATCTGTTGGGAGGTACCTTGAAGAGATTAGAACAAGAATCGCTATGGGGAGGGTTGCCTGCTGCAAAATGGAGAATGTACTAGCTAATAGAATACTATAATAGAAGCTAATAAAAATGTACATTGGGAACACGTCGCCGCTGAACGTGTTGCATGGAGGGCAACTATCAGAAATGGAATAAAGACAAAGGAGAAAATGATTGCAGATAAAGCACACACAGAGCGTGAGAGACGTAAGATGGTACAAAATGGTGGAAATGACCATGTTTTCACATGCACCTGCTGTGGGCAAACATTTGCAGCAAGAATTGGCCTTACAAGCCACACTCGCCACCGCCATGGATCGTAGTTATTAAGCCTTTTTGAAGCACAATGTACCAAACTATCGTCTGTCAAGACGGAAAGGTGCCAAATTATGAATAGCTAATAACATGTTGTAAATTGCAACGAGAAAAAGAGTGTTGAAATGTTACATAGAACCTGTACTTGTATGTGGATGTGAAACGTGGTAAATGAACAGCCAAGCTGAAAAAACATCTGATGGCTGTAGACATATAGTTTCTGAGGGAAATGTAAAGAATACCATGGACGGGCAGAAAAACCAACGAGCATGTTCTACAGGAAATAAATGAAAATTGTAAACTGAATAGAGGAATTGGACGTAAACAGGCAAGATTTCTGGGCATGTTATGAGAAGATATAAACTGGAGAACTTGGTGACAACTGACAAGATTGGGGGAGGGGAGGGGGGGGGGGGACAAGAGGACGGTAGAAAGGTAATTACCCGGATGACTTGGCCACGTGGCATGGTCGAGACAATGTGTACGCCATCGTGGAATGGCCCCCGCATCAGCCGGTTGGTGGAGACTACATCCGGTGTCAGAGATGTTGGAAGACTGTTCAAGAAGTATGTCATCTGTAGAATACACATTAAAAAAAAAAGAATGCACGTAATTAAACAGACAATATCAAGGTCAACTATCATCATACTTTATCTTTCAGTATGAAAAGATACATGGAGACCATCCATGAAGTGTGTAACCTATCACGTACACAGAGTTATAAAGTGAACTTTCACTATTTCAGATATGTTAATTTGTTCTCAAGGTCACGAGGCCAGTATTTTGTATTTGTACTGCAGGTGTCGGTGGCGTAGAGGTAGCGAATGCGATTCGCAAGCCTGAATACCGCGTACGAAATCAGCTGCAGACAATTTCAAAGCAGACTACCTTGTGTTGATTTTTAACAATTGTATGAGCGTCGGTCGTTCAGAAAGCAATGAAAAACTACTGAACGCAAACTTGCCTAGTCAATAACAAACAGCCAAAGAATGCCGGGGTTGATGGCGGTGTTCTGTAAAGGATCTGCAATTAACTGACAAGAGTGTGCGAAGCGCGGCGCCTTGCATCCTTCACTTTTTGGTATGGTGGTTATCTGTTCGAATCCCCTTCAAGGCAGATTCACCCGCCCCATCACATTGTACTGGACTCTTGTTGTTGATCCAGGCTAAACTGGCCGCCAGGAAACAATCCGGGAAGCAAAGGCGCCCGGCGTGAAGTTGAACACATTGTCTATCTATTGCTGATTGCTCTACAAATGTGGGGCTGTCACCTTATACTCAACACGCTTCATGACGTGAAGTTGAACACACTGTCTATCTATTGCTGATTGCTCTACAAATGTGGGGCTGTCACCGTGTACCCAACATGTGTGAGGTTGAACACACTGTCTATCTATTGCTGATTGTTCTACAAATGTGGGGCTATTACTGTATACCAAATATGTGTGAAGTTGAACACACTGTCTATCTATTGCTGATTGTTCTACAAATGTGGGGCTATCACCGTGTACCCAACATGTGTGAGGTTGAACACACTGTCTATCTATTGCTGATTGTTCTACAAATGTGGGGCTATCACCGTGTACCCAACATGTGTGAGGTTGAACACTGTCTATCTATTGCTGATTGTTCTACAAATGTGGAGCTATCACCGTGTACCCAACATGTGTGAGGTTGAACACACTGTCTATCTATTGCTGATTGCTCTACAAATGTGGGGCTGTCACCGTATAACCAACATGCTTTATGACGTAACAGGAATCTTTTACAGACTTAATCTGCTATTGCCAAAACGTAAGGACCCATATTTCAAATCATTTGCTTCTCAGCCCACTATTCTATTTCCATATTTCCAACTGTCATCAGTATGTCATCAGAATGATCGGAATCTCCCTGTAAGATGGCATTTGAATGTTAACTAAACGATATTGTTATTTGGCTGGAAACTTCTGTTACAACAAAGTAAGCGTGTAAACCCAAGTGCAACATCAAGAAACATGGAACGAATCTGAATCTTGATGCAGACTTGATCTGATTGTAGATGTTAAAATAGTAGACTATCTTCTCGAAATTTGGCCTTTTAAAGACCAGAAAAAAATTTCGTTAACACGGTTACCAATCATTCAATCCATTAAAAGAATTAAAATATTGAATGAAATATCGAGGAAATATAGAAAAATTGTTTATACAATTTTCAACCATCTAAAATAAAGCTTTTATATTTACGGGATCTTTAAAATTATTTAAAGTTTTATTGCATTATTTATTGAGAATATAATTATCGCTAATGTCTATGACAATTTTTATAAAGTATTAGACACATATTATAAATATTTGTAAATCACATTTTAAATTTATGCTAATGTTAGTAATATCTCTTGAAATAACGTATGTTGTTATGTCCCTTACCAGTAGAGAAAGCAGCGGCTGCAGTAGGATGTAATAATATGAACTGGAAACAATTAGGTATATTTTGCTCCTGCGAACAGAAGAGACTTACTAAACACAGATACAATGCACATTTACATACCTTACAAGTTCAGAAAATCCATCGTAGACAGGTGAACAACAACGTGTGACTTTTCCAAAAAATCAGAAGTATTCAATAAATATATAACATGAAATAATAAAATAACAAATAAGTACAATAGCACAACACAGAACGGCCGAAGTTTCGAGTCTAAGAATCTTTGTCAAGGACAGGACAACACAAATAGATAAAACAACGAAAAACAAAACCCAAGTGCAACATCAAGAAACATGGAACGAATCTGAATCTTGATGCAGACTTGATCTGATTGTAGATGTTAAAATAATAGACTATCTTCTTGAAATTTGGCCTTTTAAAGGCCGGAAAAATATTTGTCTTCTGATGATGCTGCTAAATCTACCATTAAAAGAATAAAAATATTGAATGAAATATCGAGGAAATATAGAAAAACTACAAGTATTTGGGTACTTTAATAACAGCAGATCGAGGGTGTATTAAGGAAGTTAGATGTAAAATAACCCAAGCAAAGGCAGCATTCCACAAGATGAAAAATATTATCAGCAATTAAGCAGTTGGAACGAGTTCTTAAAAGCTAATGCTTATGTATGGAAGCGAATCATGGTCAATAATTAGACGGATAGAAAAAGCAATGAAGATATATTGAAAGAAGTGAACTCACATAGAGAACTTGTCACTCACATCAGAAGAAGACGGTCATTCTCATTGAACATATCACGAGAAGGTGACAACCGGAGTGTGACGCCACCACGGAATGGTTGCAGGACAAAAGAGGCAGGGGAGACGAAGAGAATAAGATGCTTCACAGTTTGAAATCATGGCATGGAAGAACGTCAGATTCAGAAATTATTCGCAGCCACGTGTGACCCGGAGTTGTAGACAGTTATGATCACCAACGCCATACGGCATGGATTATAAGAAGGTTGACGGTACAGGAGACTCACCGACAATCAAGAGGGTTGTAAAGCGTATCCAAGTGGAGCTATCTGACGAAGAAATCCTGAAGCAGCTACGAGAAGAGAACCTCCACACCCTATTCTTGAAGGCGGAGCGGCTCCTCACCAACTCCAAGATTCCCACAACCTTGGCGGTGGTGACGACAGAGGGCAGCGAGATGCCGACCACAGTATCAATCAACAAGAGAATTTAACAGCCAGAGAGATTCATCCCAAGAATCGCGCAATGTTCCAGATGTCAGAGGGCCGGCCACAGCAGATCAGTATGTCGTTGTAAGACGGAAAAACGAAAGTGCGCCAACTGCTTGGGCAAGCATGGAGCAAGATACCTGGGCTGTCCGTACCTGCAACGACACAGAGACGCCTTAAAGATCGCAATTATCACAAAGACACCATTCAAGGAAGCAATGCGGAGGGGCGAGACAGCCACGGGTATAGCACAAGCTGAAAGAGATCAACTGCAAAAGCAGATAGACGAGTTCAAGAAACAAGTCAAGGCACTGCTGACGCCGACTCCGACCAGTGACAATGAGAAACTGCTGGCGGAAATAAAGGAGATCCATCAAAACATCAAGCAAGAAGTGGAACATACGGCCGAGATGAAATAGGAAAACGAAGAAATACTACGCACCATCAAAACGGAGAAAAAGCTACTGAAAGATGAAATGGAGCTTTTCCAGGACAAACCAACAGAAGCCATACAAGAAACCACAGAGAAACCGCAAGATGAAAATCAAGAGACCGAGCCTGAACCACAAGCTAAAGCCAGCAGCTCAACCATGTCGCCCAAGAGGGAACCACTATACCGTCGGATCTCTGAAGGAGGCACAGAATACCCACTTAGCAGGAAGGAACCCCAGCGCGAGGCATTCAGAAGGCGCTGGGAAGAAAAAGAAAAGAAGAAGCCAAATAAACTCTGGGGGAAACCAATGGAATACCCAGTCTTACACTACGACTGTGAGACCGGCTTCGAGTACTATATAAATAAATGTTTGCATATCCTTTACAGGACATCGCTGTCAACATCTGCATCTTTCAGCTAATTGTTGATTTCTTGGCAAAATTACTTTCAGTAGTTTGCCATTGCTTTCTGAGCGGCCGGCTCATATACCCCGTAAGTTACGCAATTCGAACCACTTCTGATTCTCACCGTTGTCACGTTACTTACGAGAGTATACGAGATTATGGAGAAAAGTCGCTAACATCTAGGCCAGGAAGCCGGCTGAGTACTATATAGATGATGGTAAAATCGTCCCATGGTTGACCACGGAGGAAGAAAACTTAATTCAGCAGATACTCAAACGCGACAGTGAAAACAGGCACAAGGAGGAAAATGATACACGTCGAAAAGCTCCTACAGAAAATACACAAAAAAGGAGACAAAAAGACCAAATAAAAAGTCCTTATAAGAACTGCACCCAGCCAAGCCAGACGAGCCAGGAGCCTGCACCAACAAAGAAAACCACAAGAGGAGACGAGCACAAAGGATAGCCGCCGACCAACCCCCAGCTGACGTCACAGACGCAAATCAACATAACCAGTTCGAAATAGGACTAACTCGTAAGAGCGCACAAGACAAGAATTAGGGTGAATGAACCCACAAAAACCACGAACCTCAACAACAACCACAGCTTAGGAGGCAGGTTGAACGAGGCCGAATTTGGAATTTTTGTTTTGATAATTGGAATTGGAATTGGAATGGAGACTATAGGCTGTGGACAGCTATGATCATCAACGCCACACGGCATGGGCTATAAGAAGGTCGTCGGTACGGAATACAGAAGGCTGTGGACAGACATATTCACCAATGCCACACGGCCTGGACTATAAGAATAAATACACCCCTGAAAGTGGCGGAAATTTCAGTTTCTACCAGAAATCAGTATATTGTTAAATACTGCAAACAACAGCATTTACAATTCGTGTTATCTTAGAGCACCTACCTTTTTGTGGCCCAGTCCCTCAAATGCTTCACCTCGGCGCATGAGAGCTCTGTGGGCCAAGGGAAATAACTGATGAATTATGACTTCATTAAAACTACATGTTAGAAGAGTTGAATATTAGTTAGCAATCACAGAAAAATTATCATCTCTACATTCCTGAAAGATCCTCATGTCTTCGCTCCTAAAAGATTCTCTTCTCCACGCTCCTGAAAGATTCTCCTCTCCACGCTCTTGAAAGATTCCCCTCTCCATGCTCCTGAAAGATTCCCTTCTCTACGCTCCTGAAAGATTTCTTCTGCCTTTACTACTGAGAGATTCTCCTCTTTACTCACATGAAAGATTCTCATGTATACGCTTCTAAAAAATTCTCATCCCTACGCTACTGAAAGATTCTTCTGCCCACGCTCCTGAAACATTATCCTCCCTACTCCCTACGCTTCTAAAAGATTCTGCTCCCTACACTACTGAAAGATTCTCCAGTCAACTACTGAAAGATTCTGTTTCCTACGCTATTGAAAGATTCTCTTCCCTACGTTCCTGGCAAATCACGAGCAAAATCTCAGCTAAATAACTAGTTTTTATTTATATTACATGAATACCATTGACGTGTTGTGTGCTGTCGAAGGCATCGTAAACGTACGTTCAATCGATCACTTGTGATTGTCTTCTTCTAAAGCTACTTTTTTCCCCATTAATTTATATGCGTGTTGGATTAGTCATGACAAATCTATTGGAGTCAAAGAAGGCTGTTTTAGGCGCTAAATCTGTAGGAGTCACAGATGTCTGTTTTAGACGCCTTGAGTAGAAGAGAGTATATGGTGCTAGCGCCATACTGACGTAGACCAACACAGACTGGGTGTGGACAACATCATCCTGGCCTCATTTACTTCCAAAGACATTTCCTAGCACCCATCTAATGCTGGGTCCATTTTACCAGGGGGCTTCAAATTACATCCTTTGATGTTGTTCTTTTTGGTGAATATATTCTGAAAACGTACAGAACAAATGTATCATTTTTCGGCTGTCAATACAAGTCCATACAACTGATCTTGGTGACTATTCGGTGTGCCTGACATGGTTGTGATCAGTCTGTCACAGAAGTCACGCCGTTTTGAAACTTCCTACTCCACTCATACACTTGCTGGACTGACAGGCATGCACCACAACACTGGACCTTCATTCGCCGATGGATTTCTATAGGTTTCATCCCATCAATGATCAAATAAACTCCTTTGGTGCATGCCAAAAGTGGGGCGGCCATATTTAAACTGTCCTTATGACGTCAGCGTGTTCGTATGCTTAGCGACGTCACGTGCTTAGAACTCTTGACTCCTTGATTGATTGATTGATT
The DNA here is from genome assembly GCA_014155875.1 of Cepaea nemoralis. NCBI lineage: Eukaryota > Metazoa > Mollusca > Gastropoda > Stylommatophora > Helicidae > Cepaea > Cepaea nemoralis. The sequence continues at coordinate 289,955 of JACEFZ010014714.1, read as the reverse complement.
GATTGATTTAGGAACCGACGTCACAGCATTCGGGGCATTCCCATAAGCGCTCCGTCCCCATCCTCAGAAGAGTTCCAATCCCAGTAGTACCAGTAGCAATCTGATTATATGTGCGTCTCACCTTTCTTCTGAGCGTCAAGCATCAGCCAGATCCCCTCGTCACTCCTCGCTGTCTCATTCTTGCCAGACCATGATGATCCATTTGCTCCTCCGAGGTGTGCACGTGCTCCCACAAGTCCGCAACCACGTCTGCCTTGTCATGCATCAATACTCCACCAAGTTCTGCAGAGCCAGCCAATCTGTCCACCTGTTCATTTCCCAACACACCGGCATGCCCCGGAGAATAGATCAAGACGATGCTTGTCACCCGTGACTTCCGAAGCGAAGCAAGCCACTCCGCACGAAGCATGCCTGTCCTCACTCTCGTCAGCATGCTTTCTCAGTCAGTTACAATCACGATGTGTGTGTGTATCGTATTCTACATCCAGCGGAAAGCTGCATTGACTGCTCCCACCTCCATTCTTAAGCTAGACTTTGTGGCATCATATGCCAGGCTCTCCTGCACCAAACGTCGACCATTAGCCTTTGCTAAGAACTCCTTAACAACAACAACATTGATAGGTTACAAGACAATGGCATGGTTATCGTAATTTCTATCACACTTTTCAGGTGTTCATTTGTAGCCCTCTTGTAACAATTTGTCTCGATGTACGATCGAACACGCGACTATCAAGTCGGCAGGGACGGTGCAAGCAACTAAGCCACCGTGGCCCCTCATACAAGGTACTGTAGCACCATGACCACCGCGTGCACATGAACACACTGATTGATTTGTCAGTAATTAATCTTATAGCCTGGGAGCTCCAATTGTAAAGTGAAGGTGCTTGTACTAAAACAGTGTTGACTCACCTGTACACGTGACAAGGCTGGAATGATTGACTCACTTCTACACATACAACACGTGACAAGACTGGAATGATTGACTCACTTGTACACATATAACACATGACAACACTGGAATGATTGACTCACTTGTACACATACAAGAGTATACAATATATAAAATACGAAGACTTTGGCAGCAATATCCATTTAGTTACATGTGACTGTGTTCTAGTGGAGCCTGTTTGACGACTTCCGTTTTATTCCATCCTTGGATAGCCGTTCAAGCTTGGACACAGATAAATGAAAATTTATACTTTCGTGTATTTGTTAGTCTATTTTTGTTTGTTTGTTCTGTGCTGACGAAGGCTTTGGCCGCAACGTCCATTGTTTTTTTGCAGTCGTGCTTTAGTAAAGCTCACAACCTACTTCTCGTTTTTCAGTGAATCATTCATTGTACACATACAACACGTGATAAGGTTGGGATGATTGACTCACTTGTACACATATAACACATAACGTGATTGGAATGATTGACTCACTTGTACACATACAACACTTGACAAGGCTGGAATGATCAATTTACCTGTACACACGCAACATACATGCCACTGCTAAAAAGCCAACAAATACCGCAATCACCACGAACACCCAGATAAGAACTCCTGTAACGAAATAACAAAAACAACATATTTATTTCTAGAACATGTCCCATTCTGAAGAAAAAAAATGTTGAGATAAAGTATTGCAAATATTCTGTCTGTATATTTAAATTCGTGAACATTTATATTCTTTTCTTTATTTATATTTCTGTGTTTGACTAAAAGCCGTAAACAACAGTTTGAATGAATCAACAAAACCGAGAACTAGAATAGGTAAGCTCCACTAGAACACAGTCACAAGTAAGCAAATGGATATTGCTGCCAAAGCCTCCGTCAGCACATAAACAACAAACACACAACGATACAGCTACACACAAGACTTTACATGAAATGTATATATACACACACACGAATGTTACTCATCTATTTCCTCGTTGAGGACTGGGTTCTGCGGTTTTGTATCATTTGAACTGAATTGGTGACTCTCTGTTCAGACTGTAACACGCTACAAACACAACACAGCTGCTGATATTGTTGGATTGTGGATCGTGTGTTATCCCGCGGCATTCACATATTCACTAAGTCTGTCTGTCTGCACAACACTGAATGGCAAACATCTGTCCAGGGCACTAGAAGTAGCAGCACGTGCAAGCACTACGCTTGAGTTCAAAGCGGGCGACAAGCTTCAAACATGATGAATGTTTGTTTACTGTCGGTCGTCAGCTGTATACCCAGCCTCTTTTCTGTGTTGACCATTTGGCCATAAGTTAGCAGGTGTTTAGAAATGGCCGAAGCTCGGGTGTATGGCCTGTTGATTGCACTAGCTTTTCAGAAAATTGGTAAACTATTTGTGCCAGCCATTCTGTCATATTTTCATTATTCAAGTTGCCAATTGTAATTTTATTCTACCTATGTAAAATGAATAAATTGACAATAAGCAAATTGAGCAGGCTTCAGACAAAAACGGTCATGCATAGACCACATTTTCACCCTCAGAATAATCATTGAAGACTCCGTAGAATTCCAGTCGAAATTAATCACCAACTTTGTCGACTTTCAAAAAGCCTTCGACAGTATCCACCGTCCTTCACTTTGGAATCTACTTAACATCTATGGTTTTCCTACCAAATATACCAACGTCATAAAATCTTTCTACAAAGAAACACGTTGCTGCGTAAGAACAGAAACAGGCAACTCTGGCTGGTTCTCAGTCGAAACAGGAGTGAAACAGGGTTGTGTCTTATCACCGATGCTTTTTGGAATAGCTATCGATTGGGTCATGCGCAAATGCACAAACAACACAAATATGGGTATCCATTGGGTTGACAAAATTCTAGAAGACCTGGACTTTGCCGACGACATAGTGCTTTTGAGTTCAACACACCCGGATGCCCAAGAGAAAATAAACCACCTCCAAAATGTTTCAGGGCAAATTGGTCTCCAAATTAACACCACAAAAACAAAGACTATTGATCTTACCAACAGTTCAGATGACACCAAATTGAACAGCTACGTTCTTGAAAAAGTCAACAGCTTCACATACCTAGGAAGCAAAATGACATCTACAGGAGACTCAACGCCAGAAATATCATCTAGAATCGCACTGGCATCTAGTGCCTTCAATAAACTGTCAAACATCTGGAAGTCAAAGACACTCAGCAAACACACAAAACTTAAAATCTTCAACTCTTGTGTGATTCCAGTGTTAACGTATGGATGTGAAAGTTGGAAATCAACGGTAGCTTTAGATAAAAAATTAGACAATTTTGAGAACAAATGTCTTAGAAGACTTTTAAACATCCACTGGACAGACTTCAGAACCAATTCGCAAATAAGACAAGAGACTAAGCAAGATACAGTATCCAATTTCATAAGAAGACGCCGTTGGAACTACATCGGCCATGTACTCAGAATGGACAAGTCAAGACTCCCCTACCAAGCCCTCATATGGTCACCAGTAGGGAAAAGAAAACGGGGAAGACCAAGAGAGACCCTGCGTAGAACCATCATTAGAGAAGGCTCATTCAATGGCCAAGTAAATATCCAAGATCTACAACAGGTAGCAGCGAACCGCCAAGCATGGAGAGACAGGACTTCTGCCCTATGCGCCGCCTTAGGCTCAAGAGGAAAAACTAACTAACTAAATTGAGTAACTGAACATATACAGGTCAGGCGTTCATGTACTAATGTAAGTGCTGGTGTATGATAAGACAGACGTGGTCGGGGTCATTTGGGATTGTCTGCACAGTGCAGAAGAACAGATAGATCAGCGTGCCTTGGGGGTAATGGTGCTGCTGGGAGCTAAATAACTAGATTAGCTTAACATTTGCTTAGCTGAACATTTAGTTTAGCGCAAAATTTAATTTATCTTTTACATTTAGTTTAGATTGCAAGTTAGCTTTGCTTAACATTTAGTTTAGATATCCACCAGAGCATTACTTTTCTGATCCGGCAGTTTCTGCAGCTTATCCCATATCAAATGTAACATTCCAAATATCAAATATAACATTATAAATATCAAATATACTCGTAACATTGCAAATATCAAATATAATATAATATAATACATATCAAATACACAGTTATCAAATATTTTGGCCATGGCAAACCTCAAGTTGGTTAGAAAGAACAGCAATAGAAGACATGGTTCCTTAAAAATGAGACAGGAGCCAACCAACACGACAGCGAACACAAGTCATGTCAGGCACCCTAGCACGAACAGGCAGGGACACGAAACAGGCGAAAGACCCAAGGTGTTTCTAGGGGGTTGTGATGAGGGCGAAGTTCTGCAAAAGACTTTCCACACAATGAGGATGGATTTGATTAGATGTAGCTAAGTTAGTTGCATATAATGTACCGGACGTGGCAGTCAAGTCCAGTGTTGCTTTTGGCTGTTTGTGATTACATGGCAAGTTAACGTTCAGTGGTCAACCATTGCTTTCTGAACGACCGGCAAACTTACCATTGTATAAAAACCAAAGAAAGACCTTCTGCTGCCACATCGTCCGCAGCTGTGTTTCGAACGTGGTATGTGGGATTATGAATTAGTCTGTAACCCTTTCGGCACAGAGCCAGCGATTAGATGTAACAACAAACTAAACCATGGTAAAACCACAAGAAACAACAAACTAAACAATTGGTAAAAATACAAGAAACAACAAACTAACCAATGGTAAAACAACAATAAACAACAATTTAACAATGGTAAAACCACAAGAAAAACAAACTAAACAATGGTAAAGTCACAATAAACAACAAATCTACAACAAACTAAACAATGGTAAAACCACAAGAAACAACAAGTCCACAAAAAAACTTAATAATGGTAAAACCACCAGAAACAACAAATCTACAACAAACTAAACAATGGTAAAACCACCAGAAACAACAAATCTACAACAAACTAAACAATGGTAAAACCACCAGAAACAACAAGTCCACAACAAACTAAATAATGGTAAAACCACCAGAAACAACAAATCTACAACAAACTAAACAATAGTAAAACCACCAGAAACAACAAATCTACAACAAACTAAACAATGGTAAAACCACCAGAAACAACAAATCCACAACAAACTAAACAATGGCAAAACCACCAGAAATAAGAAATCCACAATAGTTGGCTTAACAGGAAACCTGGTGCAGTTGGTGGACGCATAATGACAGGGATCCATGGAGTGACCTCCTCGCCTGCAGTTCCAAGCCGTTCTGACTGAACTGTCAACAAATAGGGAACATTGGACTGTAAGCGTTGTCAACGTGTAGGAGGATTGTGTGGCCGGCACCCGATTGTTCCCTTCTTCTGAAAGTTATAACATATTTATTTAGGGAGAGTTAATTCAACATAACGCCTTGCGTTAATTTCATTCAATGTTACAAATGCTGGTCGTTCAGTAAATATTGACAAACTACTGAACGTAAACTTGCGAAGAAATCACAAAAAGTCAAAAAATGCTGGGACTGATTGCAAACTCCTGCTAAGGATATGCTACAAACTTTCATGTCCATTGACAGGGATGATTAACCCAATCTAAACCAATGGCGACATTCCCACACTTGCCTTTTGCTGCCACACGGTTGCAATTTATGTCCGATTTGCAACCTGTCAAACATTTTGAACAGTGTAAATATAAATGGGTGTTTTGTCTTCAAGGTGACGTATGGCCGCCGTGTGTAACGACGGGGTTGCGAACGCGAACGAATCGCAGTCCCGCATACCGGGTTTGATATCAGCTGTGGGCGATTGGAAGCAGAAGTTCTAGTATTGATTTTTAACAATGTTATGAGCGTCGGTAGTTCAGAAAGCAATGGGAGGTTAAAGAATACAAACTTTTCTATTAAATCAAAAGCAGCCAAAATATTGGGGTTGATTGCAACGTCATGTAAAGGACATGTAACTAACTTTATTTGCTTAAAAGCGACCCATGGTAGCACAGTGGCCAGAATGCTTGAAAGTCGGTGTAATAGGCATGTGTTCGAAACCTTTTCGAGACTTAAGTTCCTAACACAATGACCTGGACTCTCTGTTTAAGCCAGCCTACAATGCATGCCAGGAAATTCATAGAGAGTAAAACCGACCGATGTGATTCTGAATGCAGCTCCCACGAACTGTCGATTGGTCTAATTTATGAGGCAAGCACCATAAAGCCGAAACGCCTTATGGTCTGAAGAGGGATGAGTTGAGTTGAGTTAGGAGGCGACATCATAGCACACGGGACTTTCCCAAACGTGCTCCGTCCTCATCTTTAACAGCCAGAGAAGAGTCCAAATCTTAATTGTAACAGTAGCAGACTGATTATATGCCGTCTGGTCTTTCCTTGGTGTCATGAGTCGGCAAGATCTTCTGGTCAACCCATGCAGCGCCATTCTCTCCAAGCAATGATGATCTGCCCACACTTCTATACACACGATTCCAAAGACCCGGACCACATCTGCCTTATCATTCACCAGTAGCTCACCTAGAGGTGCAGACCCAGCCACTACATCGGCCTTCTCGTTTCCCTTCACACCTGCATATCCTGGGCATAAAATATAACAGACTCTCTCTTTGCCATTTACTATCTGTTTACTTGTAGCTCCTTGCTAAGTCGGGTCCCTTGGGTTCCAGGGTCTGGCCATCACTCGCCACCTGCTCGTGGTGGCGAGGTCTCGGAGGTTTGACGCTGAGCCGCCAGCGTCTGCAGCCTACCTTGTGCCGGACGTATTGGTTACCCATTCCTCTGGAAAACACAAGATTAGGCCGAGAGAGGGATCATGTCGTTTGGGCACCACATGTTTCTCTGAAGCTCTGCCCAGGCATTGTGATGGAATATTGGCCACATTCCAACTCACATACTTTGGCCTGTCAAGACTGCAAGGTGCCATTCACTAATGTGTAGCTCCTTGACATTTGGTTTTGAGCACGTCATCAGTTTGAAGCGAAAGTACCGCAAGTGCAGTAAGAGGTATGTTGAACACTTTACAATGTAAAACATGCATGCACGATACACATGTGTGCTTGACAGGTAGACACGAAGCGTCCACAAACAGATAACAAATAAAATAGCGGAAACGCAGATGTAGTATTAATTGAAAACAATATAAATACACGAACAATGAATGAATACATAGTATAATACTAACGTTATTAGTAGGCGGTACTACCTGCTTTCTGTTAGCGCCGAATGTTGAGTGATGCTCACCAAACCCGTCACTCACATTGTGCCAACGTCTTCGGGCAGAGGAGCGCAAATGGGAGGATACAAGCCTTATACTGCTCTACTTCTTTCTTCTACTTCTCTGGGTGCCAATTAATACATGTGTGTTTATTTATTAATCGCCTTAGTGACATCAAAGTGTTCCCTAACTGGCATTTAGGCCTTATCCTGATGTTAGGAAATGCAACCTAAAGACTAAATATCATGGCAGGACAAGCCAGGCCCTACGCCTTGGTCGGCAACTGGTCTAGGATCGAAGCTCCGATAGGCGGACAGTTAGAGCATTGCTTTGCTGATCCGGCAGCTTCCGCAACTTGTCGTGTTCCAGATGTGTTGGCGTTCACCTTTCCTCTGGAGATAACTAGGCAGGCAGAGAGAGGGATCGTGTTGCATGGGCAACACATGGTCTCTACATTTCAGCCCAGGCGTTGTGCTATATGTCGTATTGGGTATATGGTGCCGGCTTCTATTTTATAGATCAGCTCACCACCTTTACTTTCCATCACAGTTGCTGGTACCAACTTAACGTTGGGTATATCTAGGAGTCCGAGTTAATTACAAAAACCAAAACTTCCCTAACTTGACGGGGATTCGACACCGGAGCTAAGATTATCGGCCGAGGGATATGATGTAGATATGGCTTATTCTATGCCATGGGAAACCAGGCAACTACCCGCCTTGTTAGCACAAACGAAGAAGAACAAAGAGGAAGAAAGGACGAGGAAGTAGGGAAGAGGAGGAAGGCATGGTTAACTCACCTTCATGATGTGACTGAAGACGCCACTTGACAATGTAATCTGTCACCTTGACCCTCGACTGGTAGGTGCACACCTGGGGCTCCCAGCTGACCCGCACCATCCCCTCCCAGCTCTCCGCCTTCAGGTTGTCCACCGGTGGCAAGTGGGCTGCGTGTGGAGAACATATAAATGCACGTGGTAGAGTTCTATTTCACCTTACAATCATCATCTTTCAATCATCTTACAATCATCACCTTACAATCGACATCTTACAATCATCACTATACAATCATCCTCTTACAATCATCATATTTCAATCATCACCTTACAATCGACATCATATGATCAACATCTTACAATCATCATTATACAATCATCTTCTAACAATCATCATCTTTCAATCATCATCTTGCAATATACATCTTACAATCAACATTTTACAATCATCATTATACAATTATCCTCTTACAATCATGATCTGACAATCATGATCTTGCAATCATCATCTTACAATCATCATCTTACAATTATTATCCTACCGTGATCATCTTACAATTATCATATTACAATTATCATCTTGCAATAATGATCTTACAGTCATCATCTTACAATCATTATCTTTCAATCAATGTCTTTCAATCATCGTCGCACAATCATCATCTTTCAATCACCATTTTAGCAATAATCATCTTTCAATCATCATCTTTGTTGACCATTAGTCATTTCACTGCATATTTTTCTCTTTTCGTCTGTAATCAAATGACTAGGACTAGCCCGAGTAAATTAACTTATTCTGTGCCAAAAAACACGTTACATTACGTTAACTAAACACCACTTCCAGACTGATCCACTTTTTATTTCCATTGCACTTTCAGTGCCACAAATGCCACGTGTACTCACATTGTCATAGTTGTTGTTATCATTGTGTCTGATCTATATGTTGTTATCAATATGTCTGATCTAGTTATTATTATCAATGTGTCTGATCTAGTTGTTGTTATCAATATGTCTGATCTAGTTATTGTTAACACCGTTTCTAATCTAGTTAGTTAGTTAGTTAGTTAGTTAGTTAGTTAGTTAGTTAGTCGCAGCTCCAACTTCACAGCAACGGGTCGTCCCCAGTATGCTCCGTTCATGTGCCAGTGAATATCACACAAAATGCTCCTCACTGTCCAATGTGAACAATGGAATCGACAGGAGTATCGGCAAGCCAACAGCCCGCTCAGGTACACTGTGCATAATGCCGCCGCCAGAATGACAACACAAAGGTCCTCCACGAAAAATACAGTTCATTGTTGATGGAAACGGCAGTTACCAGAAAGACTTTATTAACCCGGGTTTTATCCCATATGGCTCCACCTCTTTCCGCAGGGCGACACGCCGAAAGCGCCGCACAAACTCCGTAGTTCCAGCGACGACTCCCAGGAGTCTCCTGAAAAATGCACTCGTGAACCAAAAAGGCAAACCAGTCAATCCAGCAACAGCCGGCCGCCATCGTTTCGAACATGCAGTTCATGCTTCAAACTGCCAACAGATGTAAAAGCATTCCACGCAAAATTCACAGCTCACAGTGTCGCGCCACTGAACTCACTCAGTAGCAGGGCGACGGAACCATAGCCTCCTTAGTCACCTCTTACGACGTGCATGGTAGGCAACAGTGTTACTATTCTTTGCTCCCCCGGCAACACACGGGCGTCTAATTTAGTTGTTGTTATCAATGTGCCTGATATAGTTGTTGTTGTTATCAATATGTCTAAATTAGTTGTTGTTCATGATTTAGTTGTTTTTATCGATGTTCCTGGTCTAGCTGTTGCTATCAGTGTCTCTAATCTAGTTGTTGTTAATAATGTTTATTATTTGCTTGTTCTTAGCAATGTTTCTGATCTGTTTGTTGTTAGCTATCAAAGTTATAAGTTACACTTAAACTGAAATGATAGATAATAATGCATATTAAAGACAATCTTTTTGCTCTGGTATTGATTTTGACGGAGCACTACTACTTGGTAGTATTATTACTATGGGAAACAACCCTTGCTAGTATTACCACACGGATTACCAATTCAAAATATATTCACAGGGATTATAAATTCACACAACACTCACAAAGATGATCAATTCACAAGATACTCACACGGATTATTAATTCACAAGATATACAGATTATCAATTCAACACTTACTTTCCCGGATATCAATTCACATGATACTCACACGAGTTATCAATTCACAAGATACTCACAAAGATTATCAATTATCAAGATACTAACAATGATTATCAATTCACAAGATACTCACAAGGAGTATCAATTCACAAGATACACGGATTATCAATTCACAAGAATCTTATAAAGATTATCAATTCACCAGACACTTACGCGGATTATCAACAAACAAACACTGGGTCCAATGTATACTGGAAGTCCACCCTAAGTGTGGGTCGCTGATTGAGATCCCGAACTGATATTTCGTGCTCAGACTCGCCGGCAGTGGTAATTCAACCTCTCCCTGGCGTCCTGGAATTAAAGTCCAGTTGATTGCATCCTGGAGAGACACGAGAATAAGAATGTTTAAAATACTACCGAAGTGGTGTTTTTTACTGTTGCTGCTGTCTACCAAGAATATACTAGGAATTAGTGTATGTTACCAGGTATTGCTGAGCTCTCTCACTAACTCGTCCTATGCTCATTCATGCATAAAGCAAAGCACACACACACGCACATTCTTTTCCACATACATAATATGCACATACACACACATTCCTTCACAGACACATAATACACACACAATACACCTAAACATGCATGCTTATGTGTGTATTGTGTGTGTTTCGTACACAGACAGACAGACAGACAGACAAACAGACAGACAGACAGACAGACAGACAGACAGACAGACAGACAGACAGACAGACAGACAGACAGACATAAAAACACACGAACACAGGCAAACGTTTCGACCGACACCTTCTTTTGTTGCGGACAGAGACAGAGACTTGTGGGATGGAACAAACACGGCGCAGTGAAGTCAACCTCTCACCTTTAACAACCTATTTAACAGACCCGTGTAGTAGGCACATATCTTTGATTAGTTTTTGTTTCTATTAATTATTTTGTCGTGTTCGTTGATGAAGACTTTGGCTGAAAAGCTCGCTTGTATCTGAGTGTTTTACATGTCGTGAGTCTTCTAGTCATGTTTTGATTGACAATCACCACAAAGCCATCTGATCCCGAATCGTAGTGGGGCTTAGTTTGAACTCATATATCGGGATTCAGACATTGCGCTCACTTGCCTCAACCCGCATACACACACCCATGGACAAACAACAGAATCCAGCAAGTTACTGATGACTCCATGCTGTGAAGAGGGCGCCGGATAGAAATCCATTTCGGTTTCGTGCCAACTTGTACGGTTCGCTGTGATAGCACATAGATACCACTATAAGTGCGTCAGTCTTCTGACATGGAGCACACAAAGAGCATGTTAGCAAAGTGCACGAGAATGGTAGCAGTGGCGAAGATTCAAAAATGTGTTTACCAGATTCACAAATGTTTGTTTACCAGTTTTACAAATGTATATATATGCTAAATTTACAATTGTGTGTTTACCAGATTCACAAATATGTGTAGACCAGATTCACACAATGTGTTTATCAGATTCACCAAATGTGTGCATAAAAGATTCACAAATGTGCATACCAGATACACAAATATGTATACTAGATTCACAAATATGTGTGTATCACATTCACAAATATGTATACTAGATTCACAAATATGTGTGTACCACATTCAAAAATATGTGTGTACTACATTCACAAAAATGTGTGTATCACATTAACAAATATGTGTGTACCACATTCACAAATATGTGTGTATCACATTCACAAATATATATACTAGATTCACAAATATGAGTGTACCACATTCACAAATATGTGTATAGCAGATTCACAAGCGTGTGCATTCCAGATTCACAAATGTGTATTTATAAGATTTACAAATGCTGTACATATTGTGATGAAGATTTCCCGTTGCTGAGGTGTAATCTTGGAACAGGCCTATTTCGAATTTCATCTTCGTTAGGATATTTCAGGGACGTGGGCAACGTGAGAATGGGTACTGATAGTTTTTCGCCTTCATCCGAGAGGACCAGCTTTTTCGTGTACAACCATAGAATAAAAGGTAAAGGTTGCCATATAGCAGATATTACAGTTAGGGTGTAAAGTGGTAGTCTTTAACATATTGTAGGTCACGTAGCGGGCGAGAACTGGGAGCGGTTCGACCCCCGCTGGTGACTTGCGGGATACTGAGCCGGCCGCTCAGAAAGCAATGGCAAACTACTGAGCGTAATCTTGCCAAGAAATCAACAGACAGCTGAAAGATGCTGCTGTTTGACAGCGATGTCCTGTAAAGAATATGGGAATTAAAAAAAAAAAAAGGTCACGACATATTGAGAGAGGTGTTCAGTTCATTTCTCGCAGCCATTTCCTCCTAGACAGTTGCCATAATATTCTGAAAATTGTCTGGCACCCATATTTGTTTTAAACTAGGACGGACCCAATAACAGTTTTGGTTAGAAAAATAATCATGCCTGTGCTGGGGTTTAAATCCTGGACCTCTGTGTTGGCAGGCAGGCACATTAACCATATAAGCACTATGCTTCCATGGCTTCATCACAGGAAAACAGAGTGGGGTACCTTCCTTTTCTTGATTTGTAAACATTTTTCCTGTCCATCGCAATAAACCGTACTATAATATCTAGAGTTAGAGGCGGAAACCGTGTGTCCAAGCCATTCCTCCCCCAAGTCAACGAAGGAAACGACTTTAGTTCTTCATTACTGAATCCATGATAGCTTTAATAATATTATTTACAAGCCATTAATAAAGTACCTGGCATGTCTGCGATGATTGGCTCATACACCAGAATATTGTGTATGTGGTATTTTCTGAAGCCACACTCTCATCCCACGTGGCAACAAGGTATTCTGTGTGGTTGGTGGTTTGATTCGACATGATTTTCACAGCAAATGAATCACAAATTTCTCGTGGCACTGAAGAAGGATAAGACAAAATCTGTTGAATCAATATTTGTCAGACATATCAATTTACATATGCTGTACCAGTTCACAGCGTGTTTATAAATAACCTAACGAGCTGAGTTGAGTTGATCCAAGAGCCGACATCATAGCACTCCGGCCATTTCCGTAAGTTCTCCGTCCTCTTCTGCAGCAACCAGCGAAGATTACATCAGCTCAAGTTCATATAATAAATAGTAAGTAAACTGATGGCGAGGTAGGCGGTTCAACCCCTACACTGGCATTGTTGTTGTTGTTGTTGTTTTTCACTTATACCGTCAGGCGTCGTGGGGAGGGGTAATTGAAGTTCCAGCCTCTGTGGCTAGCGCCTTTCCTCCAATTTCCTCCGTGATTCATGAGCAGATTTTTTATTTTATTTTATTTTTTATGTTGCATATCCCTTACAGGACGTTACAGTCAACATAAGCATTTGTCAGCTGCTGTTGTACTAGGCAAGTTTTACGTTCAGTAGTTTACCACTGCTTTCTGAACGACCGGCTCACATACCCCCGTAAATTAGCAGCGCTGCGCGATCCGCTGCCGAATCTCGCGCAGCCGTTTTCCCCACGTGAATATACGGGATTACGAACAACGTCGTTAATTGCTTGGCCAGGCAGATCGAATTTTTAGGGGTCGAGTAAATTCCCAACCTCTTTGCTAGACATTCTTTATTCCATTATCTACTTAACCCGTTTATTTTGAATAACGAAGACACAAACAATAGATTGCATGATTTATTGCCTGGCATATTTCGCTGCATCTCGTCAGGTACATACTGCAGAAATCACACAACTTACGTGAATTAACTAGATAAATCCTTCAAGTTGAAATATACACATTTCGCACAGTAATGTCACTTATCTATACAGACTCCACCGTGTCCCGCTCACGGACAGACTCCACCATGTCACACTGACTTACAGACTCCACCATGTCCCACTCACGGACAGACTCCACCATGTCCCACTCAAAGACAGATTCCATCATGTCACACTGACTTACAGACTCCACCATGTCACACTCACGGACAGACTCCACCATGTCACACTCACGGACAGACTCCACCATGTCCCACTGACTTACAGACTCCACCATGTCCCACTCACGGACAGACTCCACCATGTCCCACTCAAAGACAGATTCCATCATGTCACACTGACTTACAGACTCCACCATGTCACACTCACGGACAGACTCCACCATGTCACACTCACGGACAGACTCCACCATGTCCCACTCAAAGACAGATTCCATCATGTCCCACTCAAAGACAGATTCCACCATGTCCCACTCAAAGACAGATTCCATCATGTCCCACTCAAAGACAGATTCCACCATGTCCCACTCAAAGACAGATTCCATCATGTCCCACTCAAAGACAGGTTCCACCATGTCCCACTCAAAGACAGATTCCATCATGTCACACTGACTTACAGACTCCACCATGTCACACTCACGGACAGACTCCACCATGTCACACTCACGGACAGACTCCACCATGTCCCACTCAAAGACAGATTCCATCATGTCACACTGACTTACAGACTCCACCATGTCCCACTCACGGACAGACTCCACCATGTCACACTCACGGACAGACTCCACCATGTCCCACTCAAAGACAGATTCCATCATGTCACACTGACTTACAGACTCCACCATGTCCCACTCACGGACAGACTCCACCATGTCCCACTCACGGACAGACTCCACCATGTCCCACTCACGGACAGACTCCACCATGTCCCACTCACGAACAGACTCCACCATGTCCCACTCACGGGCAGACTCCACCATGTCCCATTCACGGGCAGACTCCACCATGTCCCATTCACGGACAGATTCCACCATGTCCCATTCACGGGCAGACTCCACCATGTCCGATTCACGGGCAGACTCCACCATGTCCCATTCACGGGCAGACTCCACCATGTCCCATTCACGGGCAGACTCCACGTTACGACTTAGAGGCGTTCATATACAACGGAAGATATAATATGTTCGGCAATTCTCATTAATTCACTAAGTTACATTAACTACACCGGCTCTGTGGCAAAGGTGTTACGGACGAAATTCATTATTCCGGATACTGCGTTCGAAACACAGCTGCAAGCTATTTGGCAGCAGACCGCCTTTCTAATGACATGAGTGCCAGTCGTGCAGAAAGCAACGGCGACCTGCTGAACGTAAAACTTGCTAAGAAATCCTAAACAGGCAAATAATGCTGGTGTTGACTGCGACGTCCTGTGAAGGATATGTAATGTTTTCTTGAAGTCACAGGCCCTGGGATGTACTGGGTATAAGGTTCTAGCCCCAGTCTGCTATAGACCAACCTGCACTGGTTGGCTGATGTGGTCAAAATCAGGCCGGCCGATTTTACCGCCCACAATACTGGCTGGTACATATGTTGGGCTGGGTGAACCGGGCAGCTGGGGTGGGTTGTAAACACCCGTCTCCATAGGGGTTGAAACACATGACCGTCGGGCCGGGGGGCGAACATTTACGATACATGATTATATACATGTGACTTGGTGATACGCCAGTAGCAACATGGATGGCTGGCGCCTCCTGGTGGAGTTAACTGGTGCATGAACACTGATCGTGGTGGTGGTAGTAGTGATTGTTGTATTGGTGGTGATGGTGTTTGGTCGTGGTGTTTGTGATTGTGATGTTAGTGATTGTGATGTTAGTGATCATGTTAGTGATTGTGATGTTAATGATTGTGATGTTAGTGATTGTGATGATAGTGATTGTGATGTTAGTGATCGTGTTCGGTCGTAGTGTTTGTGATTGTGATGTTAGTGATTGTGATGTTTGTGATTGTGATGTTAGTGATTGTGATGTTAGTGATTGTGATGTTAGTGATCGTGTTAGTGATTGTGATGTTAATGATTGTGATGTTAGTGATTGTGATGTTAGTGATCGTGTTCGATCGTGGTGTTTGTGATTGTGATGTTAGTGATTGTGATATTAGTGATTGTGATGTTAGTGAGTATGTTTGTGATGTTAGATGTTAGTGATTGTGATGTTGGTGATTGTGGTGCTAGAGAAACATATCCGTGATCATGGTGGCAGCAGATGTGTTGTTATGTCTGCAGATACATGTACTGATAAAAGTGAGACTCACCTGTGAAGGTAACAGGAGGAATAATCACAACAGAAGGTTGGATCGAGTAGCCTCCCATGTTGTGTGCAGAAACACTGAGCTCCGTCGTGGAGTGGCAGGGCAACTGAATCTCTGCCCAGAAGCTCTGTTCGCTGACGTGTTGGAGAATGGTCTCCCCTTGACGGATGACGTAGCCATCAATGACGCCATTTTGTTGGTATCTCTCAACTTCCTGTTGTTGTTAAATACACGGATATTGATTATTGTTGATTATAGATGTTGACGCTGGACGTTCTAGGTTATGTCGTAATATTATCATCATCATGTGGCATGCTGATAAGCGCATGCGGTCATGGTTCGCCATTTCAAGTGATCACTGTGTCAGGTGGCCAGCCATCCGGGTACTTATATTGTTGCCTTCTCCTTGTTCTTTTCTTAACAAGTCTGTTAGTTGTCACTAAGTTTTATATTTCGTAACGGTTCCAGTCCGTTTTGACAGTTTACACGTAATCTCTCGAATCAATTTAGGGTTTTCATGGGTTTCTAGAAGTACTTATTGGTTTTTCCCAGAGTTCGTGGTATGCTTTCCACTTTCCTCAGATCCCACATGTTCCCTAGAAATTATGTGTGGTTCGATATAGACACCTAACGTCTTAGTATTGACTGTCAGTATGCCGTGGCTACTTGCAGTTGCCCAAAAGCAGCCCCAAATTTACTAAACACCATTTAGAGTTGCTCCAGAAGTTGTGTCGAGTTGAATCAAAAACCGTCATCACAGCGCTCGGGAAATTCCCATGCGTGCTCAGTTATCTTCAACAGCCAGCGAAGGGTCCCAATACTAATGGTATCAATTGGAGTATAATTGTATGACCGTCTGACTTTTCATCGGAGTCTTGAGTTTCGGTCAGATGCCCTGAGCACTCCATATAGAACAATTCTCTTCAAGCCGTGAAGATCTATATACAGAAGTAGAGATTATTCAAGCTCAGATTCTCGGCTATCTTTGTGTTGTAATGTTTAGTTTTACTTGGGTCTGAATGAACAGAAAATACATTCAAAACAATGTTTTCCCGTGATGAATTTGAATAACGAAGACACAAACAATAGATTGCACGATTTATTGCCTGGCATATTTCGCTGCATCTCGTCAGGTACATACTGCAGAAATCACACAACTTACGTGAATTAAATAGATAAATCCTTCAAACTGAAATATACACATGTTCGCACAGTAATGTCGATTGTCTACCACGCTAATTTTAAACTGACTAACATGTCTTGAGGCCATCTACATAGGCAGAACTGAGCGACAGTTACATTGCAGGGTTTCGGAACATATTCCGAATTGGTTGGACAAGATACTACACACAGAAGATGGTAGCCTGGGCAGGCCGACACACCGGAAATGTCTGGCTTCATCGGTCGGGAGACATGTGCTCGGGAGTGGTCACGTGGTTGAAAGAGACAGTGCCTTCCGTGTGCTGTTCAACACACAAAGTAGTCGATTGTTAAAGTTTGCTGAAGCTATACTAATCAACCTTCGTAAGCCGACCTTGTGTAAGCAGAAAATACATTACCAGTCACGAACCTACGTTTATTCTCAAAGATGAGTTTGTCTTTTAGCTCGACTCTCTCTCTCTCTCTCTCTCTCTCTCTCTCTCTCTCTCTCTCTCTCTCTCTCACTATCTCTCTCTCTGTCTCTCTCTCTCTCACTATCAATCTCTCTCTGTCTCTTTTACTCTTTCTCTCTCTCTGTCTCTCTCTCTTGCTCTTCTCTCTCTGTCTCTCTACTTTCTCATATATATATATATATATATATATATATATATATATATATATATATATATATATATATATATATATATATATGTGTGTGTGTGTGTGTGTGTGTGTGTGTGCGTGTGTGTGTGTGCGTGCGTGTGTGTGTACTGTATAAATATCTTAGTCAGATATGACAGTAGATGGTACTACCTGTTTTCTGTTAGCGTCGTATATTGGGTGGCGCTCACCAAAGTTACTCCCCACATTGTGCCAACGGCTTCGGGCGGAGGAGCACAACTGGGAGGGTACAAGCCTTATTCTAGTGCGGAGAAATGCAGCCTTAAGACTAAATGTCAAGGCAGAACAGACCAGGCCCTAAGCCTTAGTCGGAAACTGGTCTAGAATGGAAGCTCAGACAGACATTGCTTTGCTGACACGGCAGTTTCTGCAGCTTGTTTTGCTCCAGACGTATTGGTATCTTTCCTCTTGGGTAAACTTGGCAGGCCGAGAGAGGGATCATGTTGCATGGACAACGCATGCCCTCTACAATTCAGGCCAGGCTTTGTGCAATGGAGAGGTACACCTTTCTCCATAGTCTTACTACCATCATGGGTTGTGGTTGTTATGGCTATTTCTTTTTGTTTTTCTTTTGTGTGTGTGTGTGTGTAGCAGATTGTAACTACTATCGTCTGTCAAGGCGGCTAGGTGCCAGTGAGTGGTTGGGGTTACAGCTGTTTAATATAAACATCTTGTTGTATGTTTTTATCCAATGGTTGAAGGTGAATTCTATAGTATTTCTTGTTGGTCCAGCGTAGATGTACATATGTTACATAACAATCCAGTGTCATTATTTGTTGATAAGTTAGAATCAGATGCATTTCCAGTCACGAATATTTCTGTTGTTAGTGTTTCACATGCTGTCTGCATCTGGGGATTAGATATTTATGTGTGCTATTATCATCATCAAGTGTCATGCCGATAAGTGTGGGCGGTCATGTTTCGCCATCTCACACGATCACCAGAGTCGTGGATCAGCTCTGTGTTCTTGTCTCGACCATGCTACATGACCAAGGCATCCATGTATTTACTTCTCGGCCTCACCCTGGTTCTTTTCTACCCAATCTTGCCTGTTGTGACCGAGTTCTCTAATTTATTTCTTCTTATAATGTGTCCATAAATCTTGACTGCCTACGTCTAATTTCTCTAATCAGTTTACGGTTCTCATTTGCTTCTTGTAAGACTCGGTCATTGGTTTTGTTCAATACAGAATATGTGTTAATCACAACCTGACTTTATCAACTATCTTGTTTGTAGAAGCTTTGCGGTCTTACCTGCCACATGACCGTCACATTTCTGACCCCTCCGTCGCACTCAGTGGTCGTGAAGCTACCGTTGGTTGTACGAGGGCCAAGTCCCGGCGCTGAAAGAGATTAGATATAACGTGATGAACTTTCTAAGTTTGTTATCATTTTCTGTTCGTTTGTTATCATTTTATTGTAGTCGCAACACCAAAATGTACTAAACCAATAAAAGAGAAAACACTTAACCAAGTTAATAATGTAAACACCGAGATTTCAACATGGTCGAATGGATGATAAGGATCTCTCTTAAACTTACTGTGTGCTGATGCCTACACCGTACAGCTGGACTAAAATATTGACTTCTCGTCCTTGGCTTGGGGACATAAATTACAAGCACCACAGAAGTCGGAGTGGTTTCGCCTGATAGCGAGGGAAACTGGTAATAGGGAAAACTAACCCACCGGCAAACATCAGATCAGTGCACTCCCCAGTGGTGGCAGCTAGTAGAAGTAGTAGGACGTGTGTGGACGACGCTTGAGTAAAAGTGAGCGAACAAAACCAAAACTAAACCAAAACCAAAAGTTTCACTGGTTCATTGCCGAAGGATAATATATCGCCACATGTGACCTCTCATTTGGACAGAAGGACGATGCTTCGCCATACTAGTGTCATCGTGTTATTTGGTTTGTTTCTTGGTATCTTCCACAATTTCAATGCTCAGTGAACGGAAATCTACATTATAATTCTTGTTCATTTGATTGTGCTCCTTGTTTGATCCAAACGTACTTTTTGTTTGGCAGTGAATCAGTTCAATAACTAGATGCAATCATAGCATCAAATGAAAGATGCCTGACAGAAACTCAAAACAGAATAGGTCAAGCAAAAGCTGTTTTTCAGAAAATGAAAAGTATCTGAGGCAATGTCACTTTCATTGAATTTGTGAGCGTTTGGACTGAAATATTACACAGAACCTATTTTGTTGTTTGGGAGCGAATCGTGGAGCGTGGAGCGTGAGTGAACACATTAAGATGAGATGTGGTTCCTGGGAGAAATGTTGCAAACACTTTGGACTGCTAGAGTAGACAAGTGAGTTGAATGTCCTTTACAGGACGTTGCAGTAAACCTCAACATTTATTGGTGGGAGTTCTTTGTTCTGGCTTTGAACTCAAGCGTAGTCCACGTGCTACTGCTTCTGGTATACTGGGTTGATCTTTGCTCGTGGATTAGCTTTCCATTTTATTAGTGTCCCAAGGCCACAGTCGAACCCACTCCGACGTCAGAGGTACTTGTAATTTACGTCCCCAAGTCAAGGACTTGTCAACATTTTGTCAAAATCAACATTTTGTCAAAGTCAACATTTTAGTCCAACTGGCTGACGTATGGGTCGAACCCGCTACCTCGGCATCAGTACAGGGGGAGTTTGAGAGCGAGCGTTCTTATCTATTTGGTCATAATACTAGACAATTTTAGTCCATTGCTGTCCCAACGGCCGACGCCTCATATAATCACAGTCAACATAAAGCGATATACTTCTAAATCGCAAGCGGCAGATTTCGAGTCCTGGTCTCAGTGAGCCGTTCACTAAACCATAAGCCTATGGCGCAGAATTGCCAAAGTGACCGACAACGATTGACCGGACAAACTAAGAAAGTCAAACTCAAACATTATATAACAACTATATGAAAGTAGAACTTATATAACAACTGTATGAAAGTAGAACCTATATAACAACTATATGAAAGTAGAACCTATATAACAACTATATGAAAGTAGAACATTATATAACAACTATATGAAAGTAGAACATTATATAACAACTGTATGAAAGACACAAACAGCGGTCTTATAATGAGAAGAGGGACACTGGAAAACATCGTGACAACTGGGAAGATCAGTGGAAGAAGAAGCAACCGAGGTCAATAGTGCTGGATGGACAGAGATTCTGGATGGACTGTCTCAGTCTCAGTTGGCATGGAAGAATATCGTCAGCAGAGTTGACCCAAAACACCGAGAGCTGAGATCTGTGGAGGGACATGAACGCCAACGCCAGGTGTCAAGGAACATGTTAGTGGTGATGAGTGGCGATTGGTGCTAATTTATCTTTATTTACAACGTTCACATGTCAACATACACTAATATACGAGTATTATCATAATGATCGATTCCTCCGAAGTGGGAGAGTATCTGCCTGCACGGCGAGGAACCACCAGTCTGCACACCAATAAGTCAGACATGGGACAACGGATACTCACGCAAACCTCAGATCCTGTATGACATCACACTGATGTTGGACAAGAGGATGTATTCATCCGACATACAGGACTTCACGCTGGAGTTCACAGCCAGCGAACACAAGCAAACAAGCATCATAATGATCTCTCATCTCTCTCATCTCATCATGTTCCTCTTGTACCTTGCGGTGTCGAGGTGAAGTATAAACTTCGTGAGAATGCCCGGTTATGGGCTTCGTATATCGACATTCCCATGGATTCTGTTATTCCCTCCGTCCAACGTTTACGTGGTCGGCCTCTTCCTCTGTTTCCATCTGGTCTGTACATCATTGCTTGTTGTGGCATGCTGTTGATAATGATCATCTTTGTAAAATAATTAATTAAAAGGCGAGAGCATCGGCTTCATAGCACCGGGTTTTATCCCATATGGCTAGGCCTCTGGCCGTAGGACCGTCTGCCGAAAGCGTTTCACAGAGTATAAACTCCCTAGCTCCTGCGACGATCCCATGGAGTCTCCGAGCAAACTACATTTGTGAACCGAACGACGTAGCCCGGAATCGAACCCACAACCTTCGGAGCGCGAAGCAGGCGGCTTAACCACTTGGCCACGAAGACCCCGCAAAAGGAATATGTGATGCCCACTTGTCCACGCCTGAATCCAGTCTGGCATGTTACATTACCTGTCATTGATGTCCAGGCATCAGTGAACACTGGGTCACTCCAGTGACCAGACCAAATGGAGCCCGGCAAACACTCTACAGAAAATCGGTGATGGGTGTGAGGCGCGTGTCCGCAGCTGACCACGTGTGTGTCGTTAGTGTCCCAGGACAGATTCTGAAATTTGATATTTGGTTTGTTACTGTTCTTTTCCTTTGGTTAAAATTACCCTAGTGACTATACAGAGATCTTTCAAATTTTTAAATTACTCTGGTGACTATACTGAGATCTTTCAAGTTAACGAACCTCAATGACATGGTTTTCTACAGTGAGATGAGTTGACTCAAGAACCAATATTATAGCACTCGTTATATTCCCATACGTGCTCCGTCCTCAACTTCAACATCCTGCGAAGAGTCTCTATTATATTGCTACCAGTAGGAGTCTGATTATGTGTCCAAATGGCCTTGCCTCGGAGTCCTGAGTGTCGGCCAGATGTTCTGGTCACTCCCTGCAGCACCATTCTCTTCAGGTCGTGATAATCTATCTGTCCCTCCACGCTATAGACGCGCCAGATGGCTCCGGCCATGCCTGCCTGATCATGCACCAATACCACATAGAGCGGTGCAGACTGCAGACGCAGCCTGTGTCCGCCACGTTTCCTATAATCAAACGCATAAAGGTATTTGAATAATGTAGACTCAGGAACATATTGCAAAGTTTATTTCCTGGCATATTTGGCTTTATCTCATCACGGGCATTCTATAGCTAAAAAAAATTCCATATGTAATGGCGTAGCGTGATGAAATAATTTTAATAGTCATACACAAAACACACTGTTATATGTTTACATGTCTCCAAGCAAATGTCTTCTTCCCCTTCTCCTCCTCCTCCATTTCCCACAGAGAAGTGTTGGGGAGAGGGGGTATGGGTGTGTGTAAAGATCTCTTATGCCATCTTTCTAATTCTGTTTGTAAGTTGGTATTCATTTATCTAAGATTGTTCTTGATACCATCACTGAATCTTGTATGTGGTCTTGCCCTTACTCTGTATCCATTATATTTCTTCAAAGGCGCTCTTTGTGGCAGATGGTGTCAGTGCATTCTTGTGAGGTGGCCAAACCATTTAATCTGTTGTTCTTTAATAAAATGCATAACTGGTTCAGACCTTGTCTTTTAATTTCCTCTTTCCTAATTCAATCTCGCGATCCTAGAGCGAGGAAATACAACATAAAGACTAAATGTCATTGCCAAAGTGTTACTAGGGGTTATGTTGTATGCACCTTGGCAACTTAAGAATAAACACGTCAAATAACACAAAGAATAGCAGTTCCACAAGCCGACCGAACGAATAAATAACTTTATTCACAATCCCATTAATTCATAATACATTAGAACAGTGCATCAACTTACAGTTTATACTGCGTCATTACCGGGCCCTCAATTCAGCGAGCGACACGGCTCCCCCAGTTTTCTGCACTGCCGTTTGTTCACAAGCCTGATGTATACCGGTCGTCGCTCTCGCGGTAACACAGATTCTACAACCCTCTAACGCTGTCCATGCCGCCTTACTCGTAGGCTTTCCTCTTCACCCTTGAACACTCTCCATCTTCATCTGATACAGCTGGTCTTGGCCATTTTCACTATGTCAACCTCGCTGTGTTTTCCCGGACCAACTCCCTTCTCCAATGTCCGCGCACTGTCTTCAAACCACATCACGTGCCCTCCTCCTCGCAATTCTATTGGCCACTATCTTTAGCCCGTTACCGGTGTCTTTTTCCTTATCACACTCCGTGATTATTTATCACTATTAATGTTTCAACAATCTATGTTGCTGTTAACCAGGTCTTAAGTAATCTGACTCATGGCATATGCCCCCCGCAATTTCAAAAATGTTCTACATTTTTGGGTTCTTCCTTATCTCTACACTTGACATGAGTCAGCTTGGTCGCACATGCCTGTCCCCTGGTCGCACATATCTGTCTACTGCCTCATGCCTTTGAGCTTGCTTCTCAGTTCCCTTTAACTTCCCTCTGTGTTACGTTGATATTCTGCCATACCTTCACACAAATTATAATGTCGGACACGAATATCCGTCTATTCCCAAATAGACCTCGTGTGGCCTCAACCCCCTTTGTTTTCGGCAAGTTGAGGACCAACCTACTATGAGTCCCAATGTCCCACCCCGGACATTCCCATAAGGTTCCTCATTTATACCTCGGTACAAGCAACTGACACCCTCCCCAGCCCTTAAGCCCTGGATGCAGGAACGTGTGTATTGCAGACATATCAATTTCACCCATATTTTGATTAAGCTCTATTTTGCTCCTGAGTAGTCTATGCTACGACTGTGGATCTCTTTGGTGCGAGTACCTATGACTCTTGTATATGTCTTGTCAACGTGTGTGCGTGGTTGGCTGCCATTAGTTACTTGTGCTCTGTGGCTATCTCTTCCCTTTATTTGCCTTCTGTTTATCCCTGGTGTTCTTGCTACTAACTTTTTCCTTGTCGTGTTCCTAATACCATGACCCTTATATACCTTGATATACATCTACTACCATGCCAAAGTACTACATGTTAACATATTATATGTACAAAGTACTACCACTTGGTACTATTATCAATGGTACTGCTAATAATCCTACTCCACTATCCTTGTATTCTTTCTTTCACCTGTACTTGTACTCTGTTCTCTCTCTCTCTCTCTCTCTCTCTCTCTCTCTCTCTCTCTCTCTCTCTCTCTCTCTCTCTCTCTCTCTCTCTCTCTTTTATTCTCTCTCTTTCATCCATTCATCACAATTTTCTCTCTCTTTTATTTTTATTTATTTATTTTTTTTAAATAGTGTTTAATTTTTTATTCTGTACTCTGTCTTACAACACGCATACTCGAACCTCAAATGTTCCGTCTATGCCTGTACGCTTCCTGTATACCGGTGTGCAAGTA
The DNA here is from genome assembly GCA_014155875.1 of Cepaea nemoralis. Taxonomy (NCBI): domain Eukaryota; kingdom Metazoa; phylum Mollusca; class Gastropoda; order Stylommatophora; family Helicidae; genus Cepaea; species Cepaea nemoralis. Next base: position 264,963 of record JACEFZ010014714.1, on the reverse strand, counting down.
TCCCAGTTGTGTTCAAATTGATTCTCATTCGCACAAATTCCTACTCTCAGTCTTCTCGTCCCCTTTCTCTCACTTCACTGTCACTCAACCTATTCTTATGTTATGTATATGTTACCACCATCAGCTAAATTTCTCCTACCAATTGTACATGTTTGTCTCTCCAATATACAATATTGTCACAAAACCTGAATAATATATACAATTGGACTCACATGTAATATTGCAAGCACTGTTCAAACTTTCACTCGCCCATCATTATCATCTTTGTGACAATATGTATTAATGGTAGTAATGTCTCATTTACCTTCTTCTTCTTTTCCTTTTATGTTATGGGTGTCATCTGTGATGTATCGTGGTTTTAGACCCACTGTCAACCTTCCTGCTCTAGTAGATGTCGATTCTTCTTTCTTCCCTTTGCGATCATTTATCAGTTTCTACCGACATTCATTTTATACGTTGTGTTACAATCAGGTAATAGTACAATCAATATTGTTACAATTACTATTACCATTACATGCATATTGATTACCAATATACATGGCATGATGATCATGATCATAAGAATGTACTGATGTTTATGTATGTAATTACAGCCATTAAAATGATATTTATCTCTATCTATGTGTATTATGAGTTTTGTTTATTGAATGATAGTGAATGTTACTAACTATTACTCCCTTGGTTGGTTCTGGCTGGTATCTGTCTTCGCTGACTGTATCTTCTACCAATCAGATTCTCAATCTTCACTTGCGTCTGTCTGTCTCAGCCTCTTCAGTCAGCTAGTGCGGTAACATTTTTGAGGTACCTTCGACACTCTCTCTTCTGCTCAGTCAGTTATACCCCTTAACTATCTGAAATTAATAACAGCCTTGGGTGTATATATCCATACATACATATGCCTATTTACATTCCCAATTGCATATTATATTACCGCAATCATATCCAAATTCCTACATTGACATGTTGTTCTCATGGTCAGTACACCAACGTGTTAACCCCTTGACCAGTCACTTTGTATGAACGCACTGTTTCCTAGATGGTATCATGACATGGATTTTCAGATGATAGTGTTACAGTATGCTATATTGTACTATCGGGATTCTGTCCCTCTTCTGACCAGATCCTTTTGTCATATAGTCGGTGTAACGTTTCTTAGGCCATGTCATGTCTAGCATTCACCGACTTCATCTATATATTTTAACTGCACCATTACACATCTTTATTGTTTTTACCTCTGATGACTTTACCGTATCATCATGTCACTGCAATCAACATTATACTTATCAATGCATTAATCCTACTACAACAATTATATCTACACCAATCATATACATATATCCTTTATACACTCTATACAGTATCTACAATATACATATCACAAGATAAGAGTGTTTCACGTTGGTATATGTGATGTTATCTTGTAAGTGGCACTGATGATGTGTTACTATTTTTAAACCTAAAATTTCTGTTTGATGTTATTGTTTTTTCCACTGTCTGCTGGAACAAGTCAGTATATGTTGTAACGAGCATCTGATGTGTCTTGAATGGTGGCGTACTGTCAGATGTTAGTATTAAGCTTTCTGTGTATTCTGACGTACAATCTTGTTTTTCAAGTATATGTTTTATTCTTGCAGTTACTGTTTTCAACATGTGATGCAGTGTCTGGTTTTCTATAACAATAGTAGTCATCCACATGTTGAATGTTACCAACAGTCTGATGAACTTTGCCAATGTATCGCAAGATTGCTCTTCTATTAAGTCATCCCTTGTTGGTGTGACTGTTGGCTGTTCATGTGTCAGTGGTCTATCTGTCTCTTTGTCAGTAACTTTTTCTCTGTAGTTAGTTACTGATTGCCTGTCATCTTGTTGACAGTTTTTCTCACAAGTATTTTCTATCTGTTGTTTGTTGCTTTTCTCTATCTGTATGTCTGAGGCTCTTACATCTGTTCGTTTGCACAATTTACATGATCGGACATGGCTTCTGATGTCCTTCTCACAGCCTGGCCAGTAGAACCCAGATAATAATCTCTTTCTAGTCTTGGCCAAACTCATATGGTCTGCACTCGGGGCGATGTGTGCCCGTTCCAGAGCGTTACTGCGCTCTCTCACTGGCAGTACCCTTTGTAAGATACCTGTTGCATCTTTCGTGTATTCTCTCATGAGAATTTCATTCCTCATTACAAATGACCACTTGCCTAATTTCGATTGTTTCGGTGGGCAGTTTGCCCGCTGAAAACAAGTTCGCAGTGTCTTGTCGTCTCTTTGTTGCTTTGCACGGTCTTCGGTTTGAATGTCTGGTACCCGTCTAGTGTCTGTCTGGTCAGCCCGAGGTATGACCACGTTATCTTCTTTCTTGTCTTTCTTAATATGCTGTCTGGAGTCTGTATTCTCCCGTGTCATTTTACCATTCCATCTTTGGGCTTCATCTTCTGTACACTCTGTCACTCCAGGTATGTTACCTATCATTAGTCCTGCAAGTGGACTAGGTAACACTGCTACTCATATTCTCCCTTCATAGTACGGGCAGGATATATGCACCCATGCTATAGCATACTTTTCTTTGTACCACCAAAGGTACTGCACATCACGCTCTCTCCCGTGTAGTTGCTACTCCTTACCAGGCTATGATCTACACCAGCTATTGCCGACCCTGTATTCCTAACGCAGGTGGTCAACTTCCCGTTCACGAGTGCTTTGTGCGATTTTACAGTCCCGCTATGCATACTGCTCGCATTCGACTTCCGTGTAGACACTGTTTGACTACACGCATGGTTACCGATCCGTTGTCTTTTATGTCTGTCTGTCGCTATGTATCCTAAGTTTGTCTTTTTGTCATGTTCTTCTTCAGTCAGTCGTCTCAGTCTACACTCTCTAGCTACGTGGTCCCAGCTGTTACAGACCCAACATTTTCGACTCCTTATATAGTCTGTGTACCTATCGACTCTATTGGAAGGACGGTTTCTGATGTCCGAGTCGTGCTTAGGGTTTCTGTCGCCTATTTTAAGAGACTCTTGTTGGCGACCACAATATGTACATTCACTTACTGGCTCTGATCGAGCTACCTTAGCTGGTCTCTGTAGAGCTGGTCTATATTGAGTAGTTCGGTGTTCTCCACTCTTGGGTCTATTCTGCTTGTCTTTACCTTGGTTCTCCGTACGTTTCTGGAGTTCTGTCCTAAGTTCTTTCACTGTCAACCCACATCTTCCACCTAAAGCTATGAAATCTGCTCGGTGATCTTTACTCTTGGGTCTACTCTGCTGGTCGTTACCTTGGTTATTGTTCCGTTTCTGCAGTTCTGTCTTGAGCTCTGTCACTGTCAACCCACACCTCACACCTAAATCTATGAAGTCCGACCATGTAGGCATGGTTATATGATGTCACTACTGCGTGGTATATCTATTACTATCTGTACACGCAGACCATTCAAGTGTTGCTGCCTGTCTTGTTATGATAACATCAACAAAGTGTTGACCCTGCTGTACCACTGTTCAAACCAATAATACCTTTGCTGGACAACCAACGGCACTTATCAACCGTTTAACTAAATGAATACCTGTGGAGTGAGCAGCCCTAATAATGATGGTACAAATATATATAGTCATGAAATGTATCCAATGACCCTGGACCACTAAGCAGAATATACACAGTAATCAATAAGAAAACTTGCTCTTGTATCTCTAGCGCCGGTGTCCCTGGTGACTTGGTCCAACTGCTCGTCTGCAGCTCCGCTTGTTTCAGGACTTGGTTAGGATCTGCCTGGCTCTAACTCGGTTCAACTGGCATGGACTTGATCAACTGGGTCGTCAGGTGAACTGGTGGGTCCCCAAACGTGGTGTAGATAGCCCCTATGATACCGCTGCATAGCCATGTGGATAAATCTGGAACGAATACTCAATGTTTATACCGCGATTAGTTCTTGAAAGCACTATAATGCCTAGAGCACCTGTAGTGTATGTGGCTGCGCGCCCTTATTTTGAACTTTTGGAGAACTTGAACTATTGCGCTTTATAGGCACCCTGCACAATTAGACAACCACTGCTGTGGTTGATAGCCATGCTTGTTTGCTGATACTCCTTGTGAGAAGTGTTCACTTTCATGACCACTGTCTATTTTCACTATCAGCACTGTTCTTAAAGCGACCAGATAACGTCTGCAGTATTCACAAAATGTTCTCCGTCGTTAAACACCCCCTTATTGAGTACTTTAATATCGTTGTCTTCGTATTGTTCAAATTTACATCCAATATTGTTCAATACTAGTATACACTTTGCCATCTCTCATAACATCACGTGAATCACAGCGGCCCATCTATTCCCTATATCCACATGCAATGTTATTTGATATTAATCACTGCTTCCTATTTGACTACTCATATTCTTTGGTTTTAATCACATTTCACACTTCACCTTTCAGTGTTATTTGATGCTAGCGATCACTTTCCTGAGTAGCTGATTATCGCTCACTGAGAGTCAATTTCTTGCAAATCGTGTTGCTATGTTCAACCGTGCAATGCTCTACCACTAGCCATGATTCATACTTCGTAAGCTTCTATTCTGTTGCCGGCTTTCCACTAGTCGTGTTCTAATATTTGTTCTTAACTTCAATCTGTTACTAGAACTTTCCAAGCTGCTTACTTTTTCCGTGAGAATCGCTCACTTTCGTATCGTCCTTCATTCCCTGGATTCAGTCTCCGTGACGGCCCCCATGATTGCCAAAGTGTTACTAGGGGTTATGTTGTATGCACCTTGGCAACTTAAGAATAAACACGTCCAATAACACAAAGAATAGCAGTTCCACAAGCCGACCGAACGAATAAATAACTGTATTCACAATCCCATTAATTCATAATACATTAGAACAGTGCATCAACTTACAGTTTATACTGCGTCATTACCGGGCCCTCAATTCAGCGAGCGACACGGCTCCCCCAGTTTTCTGCACTGCCGTGTGTTCACAAGCCTGATGTATACCGGTCGTCGCTCTCGCGGTAACACAGATTCTACAACCCTCTAACGCTGTCCATGCCGCCTTACTATTAGGCTTTCCTCTTCACCTTTGAACACTCTCCATCTTCATCTGATACAGCTGGTCTTGGCCATTTTCACTATGTCAACCTCGCTGTGTTTTCCCGGACCAACTCCCTTCTCCAATGTCCGCGCACTGTCTTCAAACCACACCACGTGCCCTCCTCCTCGCAATTCTATTGGCCACTATCTTTAGCCCGTTACCGGTGTCTTTTTCCTTATCACACTCCGTGATTATTTATCACTATTAATGTTTCAACAATCTATGTTGCTGTTAACCAGGTCTTAAGTAATCTGACTCATGGCAGTCATGTTGAGCAGATCAGGCCCTAAGCTCTGGTTGGCAACTGATCTGATCTAGGATCGAAGCTCCGACAGGCAGACAGTTAGAGTCCTGACTAATTGGTGTTACCTTTCCTCTACTCGTGGTCAACTTGACCTTGTACATGTAATACCCGACACAGACACCGGGTCAGGCGAATCGAGGTCACCGCACAACAAACTCCACTCATAAATCGTGGACAATATATTTTAAAATATAAAAACAATGTATAAAAACGCCGAAGAATGGTCAGATTGAATTCGTGTAATCATGCCAGAGATGTCCGACGTTTCGTTAACCACATCCTTTGTCAGGGCCAGCACAAATAGAAACAGAAGCAATCAATTATGTGCCATGCCGGAAAGCGTGGGCGGTCATGACTCGCCATTTCACTCGATCACCAGCGTCGTGGATCGGCTCAGTGTTCCTGTCTCGTCCATGCCATGTGGCCAAGCCATCCAGGTATTTTCCTCTCGGTCTTCCTCTTGATCTGTTCCCTTCGATCTTGCCAGTTGTCACTAAGTTCTCCAATCCATTTCTTCTCGTAACATGTCCAAAAAATTTTGACTGTCTACGTCTAATTTCTCTAATCAATTTACTATTTTCATTTGTCTAATGTAATACTTAACAAAGACATTTATGATCTGTTTAAGTCCCCGCTAATCACTGGTATCATGAAGGCTAATAGACTACAATGGCTGGGGCATATAGAAAGAATGGAAGATAATAGGGAAACAAAACTCGCTTACACTCAGGAAATAAATGACCGTAGACCCCGAGGTAGACCAAGAAGACGGTGGAGAGATAATACATATACGGACCTACAAGCACTTGGAATCGACGACTGGCAAGAGAAGGTCTACCAGAGATACGAATGGAGACGGATTGTATTTGCAGCAAAGAACCTCAATGGCTCGGAAAGCTGAAGAAGAAGAAGAATGTAATACTTGGTCATTGGTTTTTCTGTCTGTCCATGGTATTCTTTGCATTTTCCTCAGAAACCACATTTCTGAAGCCATCAGATGTTTTTCAGCTTGACTGCACATTGTCCAAGTTTCACATCCATACAAAAAAAAAAAAAAAAAAACAGGCTCTATGTATCCCGTCAACACACTCTTTCTCGTTTCAATTGACATCTTTTTATTGGTCAGAATGTTTTTCATCTTGCTAAAGGCTGCTTTCGTCATGGCGATTCTACTGCTAATTTTACTGTCCTTGTCTTGCGATGATCAGTCTTAAGGCGAATCATAATGTACTAGGCATTTTAAAGAGGTAGTTTGCCGGTCCTTTCCTCTATGGCAGTAACCGTACTGGTCGTTTGACCGCAGCCATTGTCTCACGAAAGAGATCCTCTGCCTGCCGTCGCGAAACTTGTGACCATAACCAACACATATCTGTCGGCTGCCCTCAAAATTTCATCCACCACCTGCCTTCCGTGGCTTCTTTTGAACACTTCCAATAAACGAATACGAAATAACATCACATAATCCGCAGGAAAACACCAAACAGCGTCTCCCCGAAGAATAAACGCGTTACTTCGTTGCCATTTGTACCGGAAGATCAGAAACATAATAGAAAGCAAATAATACACAGATAAGATCAGCAGTACATCTGAAAGTGGTGAAGAAACAACAAAGAAAAGCTCCCTTTACCACGGCCTAGGGCGCACCAGGCATTTGGTGCTGGACCCATATTTTGTAATTGACCAGTCGGCACTGGGTGGCTGATGTGGTCAGTATCGCACCAGAGAACTGTCTGTGGGACACTAGATTTGTTGATCCACGCTCAGAAGATAAATCGTCATTGCCTAGAGAGAATGGAATGGTAGGCAGTTACCAGAGTGTCTGTCCATCAATCAATACTCCGAGGAAAGGACAAATGGACATATAATCAGACAGCAGCTGGTATCATTAGTATTGTGACTCTTCTCTGGCTGTTGAAGATGAGGATGGAGCACGCCTTGAAATGTTCCGAGTACTATCATTCGGTTCTTGACTGAACTCATTCACAAGGTTTAGAACAGCACGGTAAACATATAGAAAATGGTGTCACCAGATTTAGAACAGTACGGTAAACTTACAGAAAATTGTGTCACAAGATTTAGAACAGCATGGTAAACTTACAGAAAACTGTGTCACAAGATTTAGAACAGCATCCTAAACTTACAAAAAACCGTGTCACAAGGCTTAGAAGAACATCGTAAACTTACAAAAAACTGTGTCACAAGATTTAGAACAGCACGGTAAACTTACAGAAAACTATGTCACCAGATTTAGAAGAGCATCGTAAACTTACAGAAAACTATGTCACCAGATTTAGAAGAGCATCGTAAACTTACAGAAAACTGTACGTCTCCCACGAGCTGGTGCCTGATTCTGTAAACCTTCGGACGTTGTGTCCTGGCGTGCGTCCAGGATACATTGATACATCCTGTCCTAGTCCGATCTTCTATGGCAGTCAGTTGTTCAACAGGCGCAGGTTTCACTGTGGGTAAAGTAAGTAATTTATCTCAGTCAATCGAGGTTTAGGAAAAGAATTCTTAAGAGCTATATTGAGCCGATCAAGACGTACGGACAGGAATCATGAAGAATTAGCACACTAGCGATGAATCATTTGTTGGTTGCAGAGATGTAGTTATATAGAAGAATTATACATCGTAGACGGATAGAAAGAGAAGTGAGGATATCTTGAATGAAGTTAACTCATAATAAGGGACGCAGAGGTGTTTCCAAGGCACTAGGGCCGGGTTATATACTGGCCAAGACCTATTGACGCGTCCTCGTCGAGCGTCCTGGGCAACAGGTCCCTTCGGGATCCTGGCTGAAGTCAATAGGATCGTCGATTCCTCCGAAGTCGGAGAGTGTCTGCCTGTACGGCGAGGAACCACCAGTCTGCACACCAATAAGCCAGACATGGGACAACGGATACTCACGCAAACCTCAGGTCCTGTATGACATCACACTGATGTTGGACAACAGGATGCCTTCATCCGACATACAGGACTTCGCGTTGGAGCTCAAGCCAACGAACACAAGCAAGCAAGCAACTCATAATAAGAACTGATTACTCGCTTCAGAAGAAGACAGTCCACATTCCTTGGACATGGCATGAGAAAAGGAAAGCTGGAGTATGTCGTCATACAGAGAAAATTGGAGGAGGGGAGAGGCAGAAGTACACCAAGAGAGAAAACACTGCACACTTTGAGATCATGGCATGAAGAAACATCAGTATCAAACATTATTGACAGCACACACAACAGAAATCAGCAGACAAACATAACCAACAACGCCACACGGCATGGACTATAAGAAGATTGGCAGTACACAAGACAGAAAGCTGCAGACAGCCATGATCACCTGCGAAAGGCGGCATGAACTATAAGAAAAAGAAGCGTATGTAAACACGTTAAACACCCTTTCACGCCGTATTGAAACGTACGGAGTACATGAAGTTAGCCTATATTTGTATGGATCAATTGTCATTAGATGTGTGATATGGCCAATAAAAGTCCGACCGTCTTTACTTCGCAGACATTTCCTATAAACCTTTTTACACTGGTTCGACTTGGAAACTCAGATCAATTATTTTACAAATCACCGCTTGTATGGGGATTCGAACATGTGACCTGCAGGCTGGCAGGCTGACGTGCTGGCCACAGCGCTAACCCGACCACCGATCCATGTGGTTCAATGTAACACAGCTTCCTGCTACGATCGTCACATGTGTAAGTCTGTATGCACGGAGACATAGGTTGCGACTCGTATCCTCACTTAGCAGGCAACGGGCCCATGTGTCTAACCCGCATCCCATCGCGCTCACGATGTTATAAGCATAACTTACTACGTAACGTGGACGTGGCCTAAAGCCTAAAGGATACGAACTCCCGCTCTTAATCTCTTAGTGCCCTGAAGACGAGGTAGGTAGTTCAACCCCTACACCGGCATTAAGCTGGACTTAAATGTTGACGTCTCGTTCAGAAAGCAATGGCAAGCTACTGAACTTAAAATTGCCTAGAATTTCCACCTGAGGTTGATGGCAACGTCCAGCAAAAGATACTCAACATTGTAACTTCCGGAGATTACACTACTGGGGTATCCACCTAGTTAATCATGTCATATCTTCTTGCTACAGATATGCGAGCTGAATACATTTCAGATGAAACGGATAGTTACTGGTTACTAAATGGTTTCCCCAGCCTCCTGTTTCTTATGTGGACAGTCCAAGCCTCATGGCATTGGTTGTCGTATGTCCACTGCCTCCTGTCTCAGGTGTTACCAATAATTTCCTATACAGATGTTCCTCTATGTTGCCATGCCAAGTCCTCTAACATATTCTGTAAAGATCTGTCCTGATCTCTTTCCCCTTCAGCTTTCCTACTGTCAACGCACATTTTAATTATTCCATTCTCACACCGTCTCCAAAGACTATGGATGTCTATTTTTGATGTGAAGCATCGGTTCTCTTCCTCTGTTGATTTATTTCAAGATGTCATCTGTACTATCCACATCGTTCTTAGAATGCTTCCATAGAACCACATCTCTGCAGTCTTTAAGTACGTGCTCGCGTGCCGGCTGCATGCACACTCATTTGATCATTTTGAGTCTTAAGGACTCGCTTCCTTACGTTCATTAACAATGCATACATATTTCTCATGCTGTGCTATGCCGATGTGCTTTAAGATGTTAGACATTATTTAGTTCATACATCATGGGCCATGCCGATAAGCGTGGGCGGTCATGTATCGCCATCTCACTGTGGCCGTGGATCAGCTCAGTATTCTTATCTCGACCTTGCCACGAGGCCAAGCCATCCAGGTATTTAATTCTCTGCATACCCCTTGCTGTCTTTCCCTCGATCTTGCCAGTTGTCATCAAGTTCTCCCATTTATTTTTTCTGATAACGTGACCAAACAATTTTTACTGTCTACGTCAATTTTTCTAATCAGTTTACGATTTTCATCTATTTTTCATCCTTTTTACAAGACATCGCTGTCAACACCAGCATTTTACTGCTGTTGTTGATGTCTTGGCAAGTTTACGTTCAGTAGTTTGCCATTGTTTTCTGAACGACCGGCTCCCATACCAATTCCTTAAAACCCAACGCAACGCGGTCTGCTGCCAAATCGCGCGCCGTTGTGTTTCGAACTTGGCTAAGCGAAATTACGAACTGCATAATGCCATAGCCACGGAACCGATCTATTAGTTACGTAGGCTTAATTAAGCTGCCGGGCGCCGATGGTACGTCGAAGAGTGTCCGGACTCACGAGCATGTACTCCGTTGCACCGTCCAAACTCCATTTTACCAAGACAGTCACACTTGAGATATATACACATGGGAAAATGAATTTCTTATTCTAACGGACAAAGAAAATATCACCACCTACCTCTTTAATATATGTTTGATTAATGTGCAAATTGTAAAAAACTGTGGCCACATACAAATAGATAATATGACCATTAAAAGAACGGAAACATACAAATACCTGGGTACAATCTTCAACTGCTCCAACATCATAAGGGAAGCAATACAAACTAGAATCAACTCAGGAAATAAGATATACTATGCACTACAACATCTACTAAAATCAAATGCGCTATCTCGTTACACCAAGATCACAATACACAAAACACTGATCAGACCAGTTGTGCTGTATGGCTCTGAAACCTGGAGTACAACGAAAGGAGACGAAGCCTTGTTACAAACCTTTGAGAACAAAGTCTTAAGACGCATCTTTGGGCCCATTATGGATACACAGAGTGGAGAGTGGAAAAGAAGAAGCAACAAAGACATTTATGATCTGTTTAAGTCCCCGCTAATCACTGGTATCATGAAAGCTAATAGACTGCAATGGCTGGGGCATATAGAAAGAATGGAAGATAATTAGGGAAACAAAACTCGCTTACACTCAGGACATAAATGACTGTAGACCCCGAGGTAGACCAAGAAGACGGTGGAGAGATAATGTACATAAAGACCTACAGGCATTTCGAATCAGCGACTGGCAAGGGAAGGTCAAGCAGAGAGACGAATGGAGACGGCTTGTATCTGCAACAAAGAACCACAATGGCTCGAAATGCTGAAGAAGAAGATGTAAATTGTTGTCTTGTATGTCAAGGATGACGTGCGTCGTGGGGCAGCCAATGGCCTTGGTATATCAAGAAATAGATATGCATTTATGCACACAAATACAACATGAAGATTATGCACAGGAAAGTATATCGGTGATACCTAAATAGGCCGTGCAGTGTCCCTGAACCAGTGAACAGCTGATGGCAACTCTGTGGTTTGAAGATACTTTAGGAGCAACTCAGCTCGTAACACTTAATCAGTTTGAATAACGCAAACTAACTCTAGATTGCAACATCTATATTTCATCAGCCTGGTGAATGTCTTTACATCTTGTCTGATGCATGCTGCAGATTTCAGACAACATAAACTAAAGTAATAAGACAAATCCTTCAAGCTGAAATATACAACCCCCTACCCCCGTAATTTCTTACACTAAATCAAATACAATAAAACTTCCATTAACCGTCACCGTCGGGGCCAGGGCTGTAACGGATAGCCGAATAGACGGATAACAGAAATATCTTAATACATATGTGCACCATTGGTACATCACATTATCCAACTAGTCAAATTTTGCCGGTTTCATGGGTTTACGAGTCTTAACATCTCCATCGGTACTTTGCATTTTTGACACATCTTCAATCTTTCAGAATCGCGTTTGATATCATTGACTGTTGTTCTTCCAGCCCCGTAAATCTGAGCAATATTAGTGGCAGTTTCACCTTTCCTCAAACGTGTGATAATTTCAAGTCTCTGGTTAAAACCTAGCATTACACGTTTTCGCTTTTCAGATATTTTAAAACAATACAATCAGAGAGATTAGTTAGTGGCATATCCTTTACAGGATGTCGCAATCAACCTTAGCATTTTTTGGCTGTTTGCGATCTCTTGGCAAGTTAACCTTCAGTAGTTTGTCTTTGCTTTCTGAACAACAGGAACTCATACCATTTCATAAAAAAAACAACGTAACGCGGTCTGCTGTTAAATTGCCCACAGATTTAGACATCTTAAACATGAGCGTGTATGATACAGGGACACAGAACATTGAAGTCATCTTAGACATGAGTATGTATGTATGATAGAGGCACAAAGAACATTGAAGTCATCTTAGACATGAGTATATATGATACAGGGACACAGAACATTGAAGTCATCTTAGGCATGAGTATGTATGATACAGGGACACAGAACATTGAAGTCATCTTAGACATGAGTATGTATGTATGATAGAGGCACAAAGAACATTGAAGTCATCTTAGACATGAGTATGTATGATACAGGGACACAGAACATTGAAGTCATCTTAGGCATGAGTATGTATGATACAGGGACACAGAACATTGAAGTCATCTTAGGCATGAGTATATATGATACAGGGACACAGAACATTGAAGTCATCTTAGACATGAGTATGTATGATACAGGGACACAGAACATTGAAGTAATCTTAAACATGAGCGTGTATGATACAGGGACACATAACATTGAAGTAATCTTAAACATGAGCGTGTATGATACAGGGACACAGAACATTGAAGTCATCTTAAACATGAGTATGTATGATACAGGGACACAGAACATTGAAGTAATCTTAAACATGAGCGTGTATGATACAGGGACACATAACATTGAAGTCATTTTAGACATGAGCGTGTATGATATAGGGACACAGAACATTGAAGTCATCTTAAACATGAGCGTGTATGATACAGGGACACATAACATTGAAGTCATTTTAGACATGAGCGTGTATGATACAGGGACACAGAACATTGAAGTCATCTTAGACATGAGTATGTATGATACAGGGACACAGAACATTGATGTCATCTTAGACATGAGCATGTATGATACAGGGACACAGAACATTGAAGTCATCTTAGACATGAGCATGTATGATACAGGGACACAGAACATTGATGTCATCTTAGACATGAGCATGCATGATACAGGGACACAGAACATTGATGTCATCTTAGACATGAGCGTGTATGATACAGGGACACAGAACATTGAAGTCATCTTAGACATGAGCATGCATGATACAGGGACACAGAACATTGATGTCATCTTAGACATGAGCATGCATGATACAGGGACACAGAACATTGAAGTCATCTTAGACATGAGCGTGTATGATACAGTGACACAGAACATTGATGTCATCTTAGACATGAGCATGTATGATACAGGGACACAGAACATTGATGTCATCTTAGACATGAGCATGCATGATACAGGGACACAGAACATTGAAGTCATCTTAGACATGAGCGTGTATGATACAGGGACACAGAACATTGAAGTCATCTTAGACATGAGCATGCATGATACAGGGACACAGAACATTGAAGTCATCTTAGACATGAGCGTGTATGATACAGGGACACAGAACATTGAAGTCATCTTAAACATGAGCATGTATGATACAGGGACACAGAACATTGACGTCATGTTAGACATGAGCATGTATGATACAGGGACACAGAACATTGAAGTCATCTTAGACATGAGTATGTATGATATAGGGACACAGAACATTGAAGTCATCTTAAACATGAGCATGCATGACACAGGGACACAGAACATTGACGTCATGTTAGACATGAGTATGTATGATACAGGGACACAGAACATTGAAGTCATCTTAAACATGAGCATGTATGATACAGGGACACAGAACATTGAAGTCATCTTAGACATGAGTATGTATGATATAGGGACACAGAACATTGAAGTCATCTTAAACATGAGTATGTATGATATAGGGACACAGAACATTGAAGTCATCTTAGACATGAGTATGTATGTGTGATACAGGGACACAGAACATTGACGTCATCTTAAACATGAGCATGTATGATACAGGGACACAGAACATTGACGTCATGTTAGACATGAGCATGTATGATACAGGGACACAGAACATTGAAGTCATCTTAAACATGAGCATGTATGATACAGGGACACAGAACATTGACGTCATGTTAGACATGAGCATGTATGATACAGGGACACAGAACATTGACGTCATGTTAGACATGAGCATGTATGATACAGGGACACAGAACATTGAAGTCATCTTAGACATGAGTATGTATGATATAGGGACACAGAACATTGAAGTCATCTTAGACATGAGTATGTATTGATACAGGGACACAGAACATTGAAGTCATCTTAGACATGAGTATGTATGATACAGGGACACAGAACATTGAAGTCATCTTAGACATGAGTATGTATGATACAGGGACACATAACATTGAAGTCATCTTAGACATGAGTATGTATGATACAGGGACACAGAACATTGAAGTCATCTTAGACATGAGTAGTGTATGATACAGGGACACATAACATTGAAGTCATCTTAGACATGAGTATGTATGATACAGGGACACAGAACATTGAAGTCATCTTAGACATGAGTATGTATGATACAGGGACACAGAACATTGAAGTCATCTTAGACATGAGCGTGTATGATACAGTGACACAGAACATTGAAGTCATCTTAGACATGAGTATGTATGATACAGGGACACATAACATTGAAGTCATCTTAGACATGAGTATGTATGATAGAGGGACACAGAACATTGAAGTCATCTTAGACATGAGCGTGTATGATACAGGGACACAGAACATTGAAGTCATCTTAGACATGAGTATGTATGATACAGGGACACAGAACATTGAAGTCATCTTAAACATGAGCATGTATGATAGAGGGACACATAACATTGAAGTCATCTTAAACATGAGCATGTATGATACAGGGACACAGAACATTGAAGTCATCTTAAACATGAGTATGTATGATACAGGGACACAGAACATTGAAGTCATCTTAAACATGAGCATGTATGATACAGGGACACAGAACATTGAAGTCATCTTAGACATGAGCATGTATGATACAGGGACACAGAACATTGAAGTCATCTTAGACATGAGTATGTATGATACAGTGACACAGAACATTGAAGTCATCTTAGACATGAGTATGTATGATACAGTGACACAGAACATTGAAGTCATCTTAGACATGAGTATGTATGATACAGGGACACAGAACATTGAAGTCATCTTAGACATGAGTATGTATGATACAGTGACACAGAACATTGAAGTCATCTTAGACATGAGTATGTATGATACAGGGACACAGAACATTGAAGTCATCTTAGACATGAGTATGTATGATACAGGGTACACATAACATTGAAGTCATCTTAGACATGAGTATGTATGATACAGGGACACATGAACATTGAAGTCATCTTAGACATGAGTATGTATGATACAGGGACACAGAACATTGAAGTCATCTTAAACATGAGCATGTATGATACAGGGACACATGAACATTGAAGTCATCTTAGACATGAGCATGTATGATACAGGGACACAGAACATTGAAGTCATCTTAAACATGAGCATGTATGATACAGGTACACATAACATTGAAGTCATCTTAGACATGAGTATGTATGATACAGTGACACTGAACATTGAAGTCATCTTAGACATGAGTATGTATGATACAGGTACACATAACATTGAAGTCATCTTAAACATGAGCATGTATGATACAGTGACACTGAACATTGAAGTCATCTTAAACATGAGTATGTATGATACAGTGACACAGAACATTGAAGTCATCTTAGACATGAGTATGTATGATACAGGGACACAGAACATTGAAGTCATCTTAAACATGAGTATGTATGATACAGGGACACAGAACATTGAAGTCATCTTAAACATGAGTATGTATGATACAGGTACACATAACATTGAAGTCATCTTAGACATGAGCATGTATGATACAGTGACACTGAACATTGAAGTCATCTTAGACATGAGTATGTATGATACAGGTACACATAACATTGAAGTCATCTTAGACATGAGTATGTATGATACAGTGACACTGAACATTGAAGTCATCTTAGACATGAGTATGTATGATACAGGTACACATAACATTGAAGTCATCTTAGACATGAGTATGTATGATACAGTGACACAGAACATTGAAGTCATCTTAGACATGAGTATGTATGATACAGTGACACAGAACATTGAAGTCATCTTAGACATGAGCATGTATGATACAGGTACACATAACATTGAAGTCATCTTAGACATGAGTATGTATGATACAGTGACACAGAACATTGAAGTCATCTTAGACATGAGTATGTATGATACAGGGACACAGAACATTGAAGTCATCTTAGACATGAGTATGTATGATACAGGGACACAGAACATTGAAGTCATCTTAAACATGAGTATGTATGATACAGTGACACAGAACATTGAAGTCATCTTAACATGAGTATGTATGATACAGTGACACAGAACATTGAAGTCATCTTAGACATGAGTATGTATGATACAGGGACACTGAACATTGAAGTCATCTTAGACATGAGTATGTATGATACAGTGACACAGAACATTGAAGTCATCTTAGACATGAGTATGTATGATACAGGGACACTGAACATTGAAGTCATCTTAAACATGAGTATGTATGATACAGTGACACAGAACATTGAAGTCATCTTAGACATGAGTATGTATGATACAGTGACACAGAACATTGAAGTCATCTTAGACATGAGCATGTATGATACAGTGACACAGAACATTGAAGTCATCTTAAACATGAGTATGTATGATACAGTGACACAGAACATTGAAGTCATCTTAGACATGAGCATGTATGATACAGTGACACAGAACATTGAAGTCATCTTAAACATGAGCATGTATGATACAGTGACACAGAACATTGAAGTCATCTTAGACATGAGCATGTATGATACAGTGACACAGAACATTGAAGTAATCTTAGACATGAGTATGTATGATACAGTGACACAGAACATTGAAGTCATCTTAGACATGAGTATGTATGATACAGTGACACAGAACATTGAAGTCATCTTAGACATGAGTATGTATGATACAGTGACACAGAACATTGAAGTCATCTTAGACATGAGTATGTATGATAGAGGGACACAGAACACTGAAGTCATCTTAGACATGAGTATGTATGATACAGTGACACAGAACATTGAAGTCATCTTAGACATGAGTATGTATGATACAGTGACACAGAACATTGAAGTCATCTTAGACATGAGTATGTATGATACAGGGACACTGAACATTGAAGTCATCTTAAACATGAGTATGTATGATACAGTGACACAGAACATTGAAGTCATCTTAGACATGAGTATGTATGATACAGTGACACAGAACATTGAAGTCATCTTAGACATGAGCATGTATGATACAGGGACACAGAACATTGAAGTCATCTTGGACATGAGCATGTATGATACAGGGACACAGAACATTGAAGTCATCTTAAACATGAGTATGTATGATACAGTGACACAGAACATTGAAGTCATCTTAGACATGAGTATGTATGATACAGGGACACTGAACATTGAAGTCATCTTAGACATGAGTATGTATGATACAGTGACACAGAACATTGAAGTCATCTTAGACATGAGCGTGTATGATACAGGGACACTGAACATTGAAGTCATCTTAGACATGAGTATGTATGATACAGTGACACAGAACATTGAAGTCATCTTGGACATGAGCATGTATGATACAGGGACACAGAACATAGAAGTCATCTTGGACATGAGCATGTATGATACAGGGACACAGAACATAGAATTCATGTTAGACATGAGTATGTATGATACAGTGACACAGAACATTGAAGTCATCTTGGACATGAGCATGTATGTATGATACAGTGACACAGAACATAGAAGTCATCTTGGACATGAGCATGTATGTATGATACAGTGACACAGAACATAGAAGTCATCTTGGACATGAGCATGTATGTATGATACAGTGACACAGAACATAGAAGTCATCTTGGACATGAGTATGTATGTATGATACAGTGACACAGAACATAGAAGTCATCTTGGACATGAGCATGTATGATACAGGGACACAGAACATTGAAGTCATCTTGGACATGAGCATGTATGACACAGGGACACAGAACATTGAAGTCATGTTAGACATGAGTATGTATGATACAGTGACACAGAACATTGAAGTCATGTTAGACATGAGTATGTATGATACAGTGACACAGAACATTGAAGTCATCTTAAACATGAGTATGTATGATACAGTGACACAGAACATTGAAGTCATCTTGGACATGAGTATGTATGATACAGGGACACAGAACATTGAAGTCATCTTAGACATGAGTATGTATGATACAGGGACACAGAACATTGAAGTAATCTTAGACATGAGTATGTATGATACAGGGACACAGAACATTGAAGTCATGTTAGACATGAGTATGTATGATACAGTGACACAGAACATTGACGTCATGTTAGACATGAGTATGTATGATACAGTGACACAGAACATTGACGTCATGTTAGACATGAGTATGTATGATACAGTGACACAGAACATTGACGTCATGCTTAGACATGAGTATGTATGATACAGTGACACAGAACATTGACGTCATGTTAGACATGAGTATGTATGATACAGTGACACAGAACATTGACGTCATGTTAGACATGAGTATGTATGATACAGTGACACAGAACATTGACGTCATGTTAGACATGAGTATGTATGATACAGTGACACAGAACATTGACGTCATGTTAGACATGAGTATGTATGATACAGTGACACAGAACATTGAAGTAATCTTAGACATGAGTATGTATGATACAGTGACACAGAACATTGACGTCATGTTAGACATGAGTATGTATGATACAGTGACACAGAACATTGACGTCATGTTAGACATGAGTATGTATGATACAGTGACACAGAACATTGAAGTAATCTTAGACATGAGTATGTATGATACAGTGACACAGAACATTGACGTCATGTTAGACATGAGTATGTATGATACAGTGACACAGAACATTGACGTCATGTTAGACATGAGTATGTATGATACAGTGACACAGAACATTGACGTCATGTTAGACATGAGTATGTATGATACAGTGACACAGAACATTGAAGTCATGTTAGACATGAGTATGTATGATACAGGGACACAGAACATTGACGTCATGTTAGACATGAGTATGTATGATACAGTGACACAGAACATTGAAGTCATCTTGGACATGAGTATGTATGATACAGGGACACAGAACATTGAAGTCATCTTAGACATGAGTATGTATGATACAGGGACACAGAACATTGAAGTCATCTTAGACATGAGTATGTATGATACAGTGACACAGAACATTGAAGTCATCTTAGACATGAGTATGTATGATACAGTGACACAGAACATTGAAGTCATCTTAGACATGAGTATGTATGATACAGTGACACAGAACATTGAAGTCATGTTAGACATGAGTATGTATGATACAGGGACACATAACATTGAAGTCATCTTAGACATGAGTATGTATGATACAGTGACACAGAACATTGAAGTCATCTTAGACATGAGTATGTATGATACAGGGACACAGAACATTGAAGTCATCTTAGACATGAGTATGTATGATACAGGGACACAGAACATTGAAGTCATCTTAGACATGAGTATGTATGATACAGGGACACAGAACATTGAAGTCATCTTAGACATGAGCATGTATGACACAGGGACACAGAACATTGAAGTCATCTTAAACATGAGTATGTATGATACAGTGACACAGAACATTGAAGTCATCTTGGACATGAGCATGTATGATACAGGGACACAGAACATTGAAGTCATCTTAGACATGAGCATGTATGATACAGGGACACATAACATTGAAGTAATCTTAGACATGATCATGTATGTATGATACAGGGACACATAACATTGAAGTCATCTTAGACATGAGCATGCATGACACAGGGACACATAACATTGAAGTCATCTTAGACATAAGCGTGTATGATACAGGGACACAGAACATTGAAGTCATCTTAAACATGAGTATGTATGATACAGTGACACAGAACATTGAAGTAATCTTAGACATGAGCGTGTATGATAGAGGGACACAGAACATTGAAGTCATCTTAGACATGATCATGTATGTGTGATACAGGGACACTGAACATTGAAGTCATCTTAGACATGAGCATGTATGATACAGGGACACAGAACATTGAAGTCATCTTGGACATGAGCATGTATGATACAGGGACACAGAACATTGAAGTCATCTTAGACATGATCATGTATGTGTGATACAGGGACACTGAACATTGAAGTCATCTTAGACATAAGCGTGTATGATACAGGGACACAGAACATTGAAGTCATCTTGGACATGAGCATGTATGATACAGGGACACAGAACATTGAAGTCATCTTAGACATGAGTATGTATGATACAGGGACACAGAACATTGAAGTCATCTTGGACATGAGCATGTATGATACAGGGACACAGAACATTGAAGTCATTTTAGACATGAGTATGTATGTATGATACAGGGACACATAACATTGAAGTCATCTTAGACATGAGCGTGTATGATACAGGGACACAGAACATTGAAGTCATTTTAGACATAAGCGTGTATGATACAGGGACACAGAACATTGAAGTCATCTTAAACATGAGCGTGTATGATACAGGGACACAGAACATTGAAGTCATTTTAGACATAAGCGTGTATGATACAGGGACACATAACATTGACATCATCTTAGACATGAGCGTGTATGATACAGGGACACAGAACATTGAAGTCATCTTAAACATGAGCGTGTATGATACAGGGACACAGAACATTGAAGTCATCTTAGACATGAGCGTGTATGATACAGAGACACAGAACATTGAAGTCATCTTAGACATGAGCATGTATGATACAGGGACACATAACATTGACGTCATCTTAGACATGAGCGTGTATGATACAGGGACACAGAACATTGAAGTCATCTTAGACATGAGCGTGTATGATACAGGGACACAGAACATTGAAGTCATTTTAGACATAAGCGTGTATGATACAGGGACACATAACATTGACGTCATCTTAGACATGAGCATGTATGATACAGGGACACAGAACATTGAAGTCATTTTAGACATGAGTATGTATGTATGATACAGGGACACATAACATTGAAGTCATCTTAGACATGAGCGTGTATGATACAGGGACACAGAACATTGAAGTCATTTTAGACATAAGCGTGTATGATACAGGGACACAGAACATTGAAGTCATCTTAAACATGAGCGTGTATGATACAGGGACACAGAACATTGAAGTCATTTTAGACATAAGCGTGTATGATACAGGGACACATAACATTGACATCATCTTAGACATGAGCGTGTATGATACAGGGACACAGAACATTGAAGTCATCTTAAACATGAGCGTGTATGATACAGGGACACAGAACATTGAAGTCATCTTAGACATGAGCGTGTATGATACAGAGACACAGAACATTGAAGTCATCTTAGACATGAGCATGTATGATACAGGGACACATAACATTGACGTCATCTTAGACATGAGCGTGTATGATACAGGGACACAGAACATTGAAGTCATTTTAGACATGAGCGTGTATGATACAGGGACACAGAACATTGAAGTCATCTTAGACATGAGCGTGTATGATACAGGGACACAGAACATTGAAGTCATTTTAGACATAAGCGTGTATGATACAGGGACACATAACATTGACGTCATCTTAGACATGAGCATGTATGATACAGGGACACAGAACATTGAAGTCATTTTAGACATGAGCGTGTATGATACAGGGACACAGAACATTGAAGTCATCTTAGACATGAGCATGTATGATACAGAGACACAGAACATTGAAGTCATCTTAGACATGAGTATGTATGATACAGGGACACAGAACATTGAAGTCATCTTAGACATGAGTATGTATGATACAGGAACACAGAACATTGAAGTCATCTTAGACATGAGCACGTATGATACAGGGACACAGAACATTTAAGTCATCTTAGACATGAGTATGTATGTATGATACAGGGACACAGAATATAGAAGTAATCTTAGACATGAGCATGTATGATACAGGGACTCAGAACATTGAAGTCATCTTAGACATGAGTATGTATGTATGATACAGGGACACAGAACATTGAAGTCATCTTAGACATGAGCATGTATGTATGATACAGGGACACAGAACATTGAAGTCATCTTAGACATGAGCATGTATGTATGATACAGGGACACAGAACATTGAAGTCATCTTAGACATGAGTACGTATGTATGATACAGGGACTCAGAACATTGAAGTCATCTTAGACATGAGTATGTATGTATGATACAGGGACACAGAACATTGAAGTCATCTTAGACATGAGCATGTATGTATGATACAGGGACACAGAACATTGAAGTCATCTTAGACATGAGTATGTATGTATGATACACGGCAACTAGTAACGATCCTGAATCCGTAGCCATCGCCTCATAATCATCATCTTCACGCACACGGTGTTTGCAGTGATGAGTGTCGGTCTCCGTGCCAGTCGGCCCCAGAATCTTTTTTACAGGAATCATACTTCCATTACTGTTATTTAGGTTAGATGGTCTGAGAGTCATGTTATCATCATCAACATCATCATTATTAAGAAAATCTGTTGCAGACAGAAAAACCAGTGACCAAGTCCTACAAGAAACAAATGACAATCGTAAACAGATTAGAGAAATTAGACTAGACAGTCACAATTTATGGGGCAAATTATGAGAAGAAATAGATTGGAGAACTTAGTGACAACTTGCAAGATCGAAGGAAACAGACCAAGGGGAATACCAAGAAGTAAATACCTTGATGGATTGGCCACATGGTATAGTCGAGACAAGAACACTGAGCTGATCCACGACTCTGGTGATCGAGTGAAATGGCGAATAATGATCGCGCTTGCTTACCGGCGTGGCACATGATGGATGGTTGCAGGACATCACTCTCATATTATTGTTTTGATAAATTGTTATAATCTCACTTGCCCATCCTGTATGTGTCAATAACAAATATAGCAGTGGCTGCCCGAGCTGTCCTAGTGTTTGTTTCAAGGTGATAATGATGATGATGATGATGATGATGATGATGATGATGATTTGTATCTTTTGATAACGTGTTATATTCCCACTTACCTATCCTGTATGTGTCAATAACAAATATAGCAGTGGCTGCCCGAGCTGTCCTAGTGTTTGTTACAGAAACATTTAGCACATACTGGGGCGTGGCCTTGAACTCTCCGAGACTCCACAGACATCCGTTGTAGCTTTGCCCGGGACACTTGTACATGTTCCTGGGTACAATAGAACAGGATCACATGTCTAAGAACGGCAAACTTGTACACTCTACTTGGTACAATAGAACATGGTCACATGTCTAAGAACGGCAAACTTGTACACTCTACTGGGTACAATAGAACAAGGTCACATGTCTAAGAACGGCAAACTTGTACACTCTATTGGGTACAATAGAACAAGGTCACATGTCCAAGAACGGCAAACTTGTACATTCTCCTGGGTACAATAGACCAGGGTCACATGTCTAAGAACGGCAAACTTGTACACTCTACTGGGTACAATAGAACATAGTCACATGTCTAAGAACGGCATACTTGT
This sequence comes from Cepaea nemoralis, assembly GCA_014155875.1. Taxonomy (NCBI): domain Eukaryota; kingdom Metazoa; phylum Mollusca; class Gastropoda; order Stylommatophora; family Helicidae; genus Cepaea; species Cepaea nemoralis. The sequence goes on along the minus strand of JACEFZ010014714.1, from coordinate 240,860 downwards.
ACACTCTACTGGGTACAATAGAACAGGGTCACATGTGTAAGAACGGCAAACTTGTACACACTACTGGGTACAATAGAACATGGTCACATGTCTAAGAACGGCAAACTTGTACACTCTCCTGGGTACAATAGAACAGGGTCACATGTCTAAGAACGGCAAACTTGTACACTCTACTGGGTACAATAGAACATAGTCACATGTCTAAGAACGGCATACTTGTACACTCTACTGGGTACAATAGAACAGGGTCACATGTCTAAGAACGGCAAACTTGTACACTCTACTGGGTACAATAGAACATGGTCACATGTCTAAGAATGGCAAAGTTGTACACTCTACTGGGTACAATAGAACATGGTCACATGTCTAAGAACGGCAAACTTGTACATTCTCCTGGGTACAATAGAACAGGGTCACATATCTAAGAACGGCAAACTTGTACACTCTACTGGGTACAATAGAACATGGTCACATGTCTAAGAACGGCAAACTTGTACACTCTACTGGGTACAATAGAACAGGGTCACATGTCTAAGAACGGCAAACTTGTACATTCTCCTGGGTACAATAGAACAGGGTCACATGTCTAAGAACGGCAAACTTGTACACTCTACTGGGTACAATAGAACATGGTCACATGTCTAAGAACGGCAAACTTGTACACTCTACTGGGTACAATAGAACAGGGTCACATGTCTAAGAACGGCAAACTTGTACATTCTCCTGGGTACAATAGAACAGGGTCAAATGTCTAAGAACGGCAAACTTGTACACTCTACTGGGTACAATAGAACAGGGTCACATGTCTAAGAACGGCAAACTTGTACACTCTACTGGGTACAATAGAACAGGGTCAAATGTCTAAGAACGGCAAGGTGTCGTTACGTTCATGGTCATTAGTCAAGGTGATGACATGGGGAATGGGATGATTCTCTTTGTTGTCTCTTCTCTTACCGCCAAGAAAACGGAGTGGCCACGGGGACATCCGTAGGTCCCATTGTAGCGAACGTCTTTATGACGTACTTAGATTAACAAAGATAATCGAATATTACGAAATTGGTTCTATACCGCCGGTTTGTGGATGACATTATTCCTCACAGAGTGCAGACAAAAGCAGAATCGTTACACTCCATCATGAACCAATAGTCAAGAACCCTTGACTATTGACCAAGAACACAGTAACATATTTGTTTGGTTCATTTGTTTTACAACTGATGCTTCATATTTAAAAATATATTTTCGTTAACAGTAGATGCGTATTTGGTGCCGCTGTTTCTCACCTTTCTAACCAAGGGGTTCCATATTAGCACACTGATGTCTCGCTAACTTTTACCAAGCTAATTTAAAACTTCGTGTGATTCTTGTTACACATTTTAAATAATCATTTTCTAACTTTACACAATGTGCATTCACTTTTGAAAGAAACACTTTGAAACAGATGTAGATAGGATGAGGTGGTTAAAGCAAGATAGCGCGAGAGAGGGGTGGTTTGCCATAACAAACTTTCCATCCCAGAATGCTGTCCCTTGTCATAGCAAACCTTCCAACACACATTCTTCCTCTTATTCTTCTTCTTTCTCTTCCGCCTCTGATTTTTCCTTGTTCCTCTTCTTTCCCTTCTTCCTCTTCTTCCCCTTCTTCTCCTTATCCCCCTTGTATTTCTTGATTTGTCATCTTCCCTTGCTAATCTTCCTGTGTTTGCTCCTCCTCCTTCACCTCTTTCTCTAATTTATTTAATTCTTATTCTTCTTATGTTTGGTTTTCACGACTGATATTTCAACATCTCTAGCTCTCAATAACTTATCGTTGATTTTCTCCTTTGTCCACGATATTTTCAACATTCTTCTGAAAACCCACATTTCCAATGTCTCCAGTTTCTTAACAATTTCATTACTCAATGTCTAGTTCATTACTCATTGTCCTGTTCATTACTCATTGTCCAGCAGTCACATCCCACACAAGAACAGGCCACACCCAATTTTTCGTCCCCTGAATTGTGGTACTAATGACATTTCTGTTTTTCATGAGGTTTCCTCATTCTTGTGAAAGAATCTGATAATACAGCGAGTCTTATCTTTATACACATGCCATATCTTACAATGAGCAGACAAGCTGAAAAACATCTAATAGCTGTGAACGTGTGGTTTCTGAGGAAAATGCAAAGAATACCATGGACAGACAGAAAAACCAATGAGCAACTCATACAAGAAACAAACGAAAACCGAAAAATGATTAGAAAAGTAGACGTAGACAATCAAGATATTTGGGGAAAGTTATGAGAAGAAATAAAATAGAGAACTTGGTGACAACCAACAAGGCTGAAGGGGAAAAGAACAAGGGGAAGGCACAGAGGTAAATATCTGGATGGTTTGACTGCAAGGCATGGTCGAGACGAGAATACAGAGTTGATCCACGACTCTGGTGATCGTGTGCGATGGCGAAACATGACGGTCCACGTTTGTCGGCATGGCACATGAAGATGATGATGATACCATATCCTCCCTCCCATGACAGTGTGTGACCTAGACAATGACCAATGTTATTGTGATGTACTTGCTGTATATCATAGTCATAAAAACTTACTGTCACAGCACTTTGCCTCTATCACCATGCCGCTATAGGAAACCCTTCTCGTGTGAGATGAAATGATGGAGAACAGACCTTGGGGTGTTTATAAGAGATAGGATGCCAAATGAGACCATAAATGTTGCAGGCCTACTACTGCTTTAAGGTTAATGTAGTAATATACACGGATGAGTCTCTGGTGCCAGGTAAATGGAGATAAGGTGGAGAGGATGTCAATTTGCGAACAAGAAGCTTGTTCGTCGGCAACAATCGCATTTTGCAGGGGGGGGGGGGGGGGGTGCTACAGAGAAGGCAGGGGCGGACCAAGAGCATGCGCCGCCGTCCAAGGAGGCTTCCAAAAGTACAGGGCTGACACATGGCGTTCTTGTACTGAGCTCACCAATGGCATCGTCACGTCCTAATAAATTTGATAGCCAAACACATTTTCATGTGCATGTCCCATGTGACACCTACATGTCTGGGGTGTGCAGTTTTTCGAATCAGGGACATTCAGGATCTGCCTAATAATGTTTAGAAATATGCACAGGAAGCATGGCTTTTGTTCTCTTACGGCAAATGGTAAGAAATATACTAAACGTTGAGAGGAAAACGCAGGCTACCACTCTTCACCGTCCCTTTGAAGAAAGGGACGGAGCACGTATGGGAATAGCCAGAGTACTAATGGCGTTAATTAATAGTGAAAAGGTTTGAGTAAAACAGAAATATTCATTAATAACTGATCATATTGTTTTCTCAGTCACCGACTGATAAGTTTTAGCATACTATTGCCATAAATGAATCCCTGTACTTTGACCAGAAATATTTACTGTACCATCATTGGAGGCCGCAACGCCCTGTTATTATTGACTGTGTTATGTAAAGCTCCTTTACTACGTGCTATTTTTTTTTTTTTTTTAAAGAATGTTTTCCCGTAGAGACACAAACAGTAGATTGCACGATTTATTGCCTGACATATTTTGCTGCATCTCGTCTGGTACAGAACACACAAAATGGTCGCATATTAAAGCTAGCAGAAACAATTGCCATTCATTTACTGAAGACAACTTTGTGCAGGCAAGAAGACATGATAGTCAGTTTAAAATTATCGTGGCAGACAATTAACATTACAGTGTGAATATGTGTCTTGTGTGTTTCAGCTTGAAGGATTTTTCTTCTTGCTTTAGTTTATGTTGTGTGATTTCTGTAATCATCATCATCAAGTGCCGTGCCGGCTGGCGTAGGCGTTCATGGCTCTCCACAGATCTCGGTCTTTGGTGTTCTAGATCAACTCTGCTGATGATATTCCTCCATGCCACCGTCTCAATCCGTCCAGCATAATTTCTCTTGGTCTGCCTCTGCCTCTCTTCCCTTCGATCTTTCCAGGTGCCACGATGTTCTCCAATGCCTCTCTTCTCATCACATGACCAAATGATTTCTGTAATACATCGTGGAATCTATTATTTGTGACTTCGTCATTTTCTATTGTTTACACTTCCACGGCTTTACCGCAGTCCTCTAATTGTATTCATTCAGATCTCGTCCTGTCAGTCGTTATATGTTTATACTGAAGTGTTGGGCTTATTGAATGTTTCTAATTCGTTATTAGATATCTGTATTATTCTATTTTTCGGATCTATATCTGTTATGTCCTGATGTAGTCACTGTTGTATTTCCCCGTGGTTGTAAGTTGTGTTTTGTGTATTTGTTTGCTAATGAAGGCTAGTCGCTGCAACGTCCCATGCTTTCCGTAATTTGTTCTGTAAAGCTGCGTTACTTTGTGTAATTTTATATTTTTTAGTGGTGATCATATTGTATGAGTAAACATCCAGTTTGTTCCTACCTGCTGTGTTTAATTGCGTAGTAGGAAGTGACGTTCATCGCATCCTGGTTGCTGTAGTTGATAGGATGTTGCCATTGGCAGACCATCGACTCATCCCAGTTATGGACAACACACTCCAGGTTGGTGACGTTCTGGGGCTTCTCTGGAAAACATCAGGAGATCATTATCATTTACTATGTGCTGCCGATTTTTACACTCAGAAGGTGATCATTAATATTTACTAGGTATCGCCGACTTTACACACAGCAGGTGATTATTATTACTTTCTTTGTACTGCTGAGTTTACACACAGCAGGTTATCATTGTCATTTACTCGGTAGTGCCGACTTTACAACATCAGGTCATCATTATCATTTACTCGGTACTGCCTACTTTACAGACAGAAGGTTTTCATTATCATTTACTAGATACCGCCGACCTTACACACAGAAGGTTATCATTATCATTTATTAGGCACAGTCGACTTTAGACACATAAACGACAAACAATAGATTGTGCGACTTATTGCCTGACATATTTCTTTGCACCTCGCCAGATGTTTACTGCAGTTATAAATCATTTGAAGTGAATATATAAACTATATTTTAGTTATAATACATAAGACACATTCTGGCTTCCGTGTTTGCATTCACTAAGGGAAAGCATTGTTTGGAAGTAATCGACTATTTGGTCTGATATTTAGTTGAATTGAATGGAGTCAAGAACCGATATCACGGCACTCAGGACATTCTCACACGTGTTCAGTCCCGTCTTCAACAGCCAACGAAGAAGCCCAGTATTAATCTTACATGTAGCAGTCTGATTATTTGTCCCTCTAACCTTTTCTCATAGTCCTAAGTGTCGGCCAGTGTGGCGAAACGCCAGTGGCTCATGTCCTCATGCCTTCTACAAATTTGGGGAAATAGAGGGAAACAGCTTTCGGGAACCCACAGTTCTCATGCTCTACTTTAACAACCCGATCTTCTTAATAGAATTATTAGAAATATATCTTTCTTCCGGGAAAACCCGATAGGGTCCCCTACACCAAATGAGCACCAGTGGAAGTTCTGGTGCAATTCATGTCCGTTCCAGCACATACCGTTTGGTAGTTGCAGCATGTCAATTTGATTTAAAGATTAAGACAGAGGTGCAACCTACTACTGATGGAGGAATGAAAAGGGTCCTTCTTTTGGAAGTAGGAACCGAGCTGAAGGTCTCGACAGGGCTCTACGCAGAAAGTATGTTTAGGACGATGCCATGTCAAGTTTTGGGCCATGACAGGTCTAGGAGTACGATCTCTACGAGATAGAGCCACTGCTGACCTTGAAAGAATGACCATCAGCTGTACTGACATATCACCAGTCATCTCGATACGCTGGGATCGAGGCCTTTTGTATTCTGGACTGAACCCCACCTAAATATCAGACCCACCCATCCTTGTCTGAGACAGTGAAGGATACCTACTCAATTCCCGCTCAGGAACTATTTCCTTTTTGTAAGAACTTTCCCTTAGCATTGTGACCAGGGATCACAGGACATTTTCCCACAAACATTAATCTAGTTCCACGGAGAACCGTTGTTGGCCAAACGAACCGGGAGGGAAAGCAAGGAGGACTTATCATTTGGTGAGCGATATGTGGACAGAACGGACCTTGACTACAGCTTGGTCTATGATGTAAAGCCTTGATGCTCTGTGTCTGAACTGAATTCTGTGTCCCGGTTTTGTCTGTGTAGAACTATCTGTTTTAACTGCCTTAATGTTTTCCTTTGCTGTTCTTGATTAGGTTAATAAAATTACTTTCAAGTTGTTCTGACGATTGCCATGTTATTTATGCGTCAGCCAGAAATACACCTTAGAGATTAGGTCCCGAGGTCGAAAGAGAGAGTGACAGTGAGTCCAGGGAACGGAGGAGGGTTGGCAAGCAAAGACCTATCCCAGCCAGGGCTATAGAATAATATTGAAATATTGTTACATAGTTACTTGGGACCCTCCACGTAGCTTGTTACAATTTCTGGGGGCACGTCGCGGGATATTTGAAATCCTGGTGGAGTTCTGGCTGATTTAGTGATAGGGGACAGATATTCTTGTCTACTATCAATAGGTTCTGCCTACCGTGCCTGGCTATTGTCTATACTCTTCCTGACACGGACTGACCGATATATGACGTGTTGTGGTCGTGTAATTTAACTTGTGTACTTGAGAGTGAAATTTAATATACAATTACCTCTTCCCTTACCCTCTGAGTTTAAGATGGCATCAGCAAAATTTAATGTTGCTGAAGTACAGGCTACAGGGCGTGAGATGGGTTATGATGGAGCGGAGTTACAGAAATATGTTCAGGAAGTGGAAAGAGACTTCAGACAGGCTGTGCGCGAAGCCAAGAAAATTGAGGCTGAGGCTGAGGCTAGGAAGATGGAGGCCGAGCAGGCAGTCAGAGACCATGAGTTCCGTATGAGGGAGTTGGAGCTGAAAGCTCAAACTGCCAAGGAAAGCGAGGGTGCAGTGGGAGGCGCAAGTCTCCCTGACTCAACAACTTCTAGTGGCGGTCCATACCAGGCAATGAAGTTCCCATTACTCCCGTTCGATGAACACAAAGATAAGATCGACCAGTATCTTCACAGATTTCAGTCGATGGCTTTGGCTATGGGATTGGAACGTGGGAAATGGAACTTGAAACTCTCACAGGGCCTGAGGGGGACCGCGTACGAGGTCTACTCAAGGTTGCCACCTGGTATGGAGAATGACTATGAGGCCCTGGAAAAAGCATTATTGAAAAGGTTCCAGATGACAGCACATACATACCGACAGCAGTTCAGAAAGTCGAAGAGAGAGCCAGGAGAGATGTTCGCAGCCTACAGTGTTAGACTGAAGTCTTACCTTTTGAAGTGGATGTCATTAGCTGGATTTGCTAACGACTATGAAAGTTTAGAAGAATTAGTGGTCGTGGACCAAATGAAGAGGAATGATGCCTAAGCCATTGCAAACCTTCTTGCTTGAAAATGGGGCAGAAAGGTTAGACATAGTAAACACATTAGCGGAAAGGTATGTGCTAGCTCATGGGGATAATGGGGAACTGTCACAACCCAATCCCCGACCACCAGACACATGGTCTGGAAAGAAGAAGAACCCTAAAACAGCTCACACCAAGAAGGAGGATCCTTTCGATAAAGTTCCAATTAAGAAACCCTCTGGTAAGAGTCCACCTGGATCTCCTAAAAGAAAGTGGAGTGAAAAGTGGTGCGCCTACTGCAAATCTCCCACACACAATACGGCTGATTGCAGGCGCAAACAGAAAGACTCTCACTATGCTGCCTGTCTTGTAGAAACCGGGGAAGGGTCTAACAAGGAGGTAGAAGGGAGGGGTCTTGAGAACAAAGATTCAGAGAAACCACCAGTAGTAGAGACGATACTTGTGAACGGACAACCAGTCGAGTGTCTCTATGACACCGGTCTGCAGTTTGAGGCCGTAATTTCCTCACACTTAGTGAGCCCAGAGCAGCTAACCGGGGAGTCTATTGAGATTCAAACGGCGACCAAGAGTGCGGTAGCGATGTCTCTTCCGATTGCGAAGGTAGACATCAAATCGAAATATGTTACCGGCACTATACAGGCAGCCGTACTGCTAGATCCGATCTTCCCAATGATCTTGGGTTGTCGCTACGTCTTTCTAGGGATCCCAACAGAACCCATGTACGTAGGGGCAATGCAAACCAGATCTCAATCGGGAGATGAGCAGACGCCGGCCTTGATCGTGAATCCCTTGCCTGGGGAGTTACGAGCTGCTCAAAGCCAGGATGCTACTTTGCAACCTTGCTTCAATCAGTTGCCAAAAAGTTCTGACCCACCAAGAAGGGGTCAGTATTATATGAAGAATCGGTTACTATACCGGAGAGCCGGAGTGGAGGAACGCCAGCATGGACAGCTGGTAGTTCCTAAGGCCTATCGGGAACAGCTTCTTCATATGGGACACACCATTTCATTCAGTGGACATATGGGTGTCGGGGCAACACTCCAGCGCATTTCCTGCCATTACTACTGGCCAGGGATGACTGGAGACGTGCGTCGGTACGTCAAGTCGTGCCCAGAGTGCCAGCGTGTGGCACCAAAACACTGGACGGCTCCAGTAATCCTGGGCGACATGCCCATTATGAACTCTCCTTTCGAGAGAGTTGCCATCGATCTTGTTGGTCCTCTTCCTCGGACTAGGAAGAGGAATATGTATATTCTTACGATGGTGGATTGCTGTTCCATGTGGGGCGAGGCGATACCGTTGGCCACAATCGACTCTAAGCGAGTGGCTGATGCACTGATGGAGACCTTTACTCGGTTGGGATTTCCAAACCAGATCCTAACGGACAATGGGTCTCAGTTCTGTGGTAAGCTGATGGAGGAAGTCTTTCGTATCTTCCAGACTAACCACATTCACACAAGCCCATACCACCCTCAGTCGAATGGGCAAGTAGAGAGGTTTAATGGTACCTTGATGACCATGCTTCGGAAGCTGGCTCAAGAGAAACCAGACAGATGGGATGAGTATATCCCAGCCGCCTTGTTCGCCTATCGGGAGGTTCCCCATGGGTCGACCGGGTTGCCACCCGCCACTCTACTATTCGGGAGGCCAATCAAGGGTCCCTTAGAAGCTCTATTGAGATGTTGGACAGAGGAAGAAACTTCCGAAGAAGTTGTATCCTCATATAAATACGTCGAAGAGTTAAAGAAGAAACTCCAGACGGGTTGGGCTTTGGCAGCTCAGAATCTGAGGGCGGCCAGAAAGAGACACGCGGCCTACTACAATAGAAGGACGAAAGATAGGTCTCTTAAGGTGGGGGATCGGGTTCTGTTGTTACTTCCAGTAGGTTCCAATAAACTCGAGATTGGTTGGCAGGGGCCTTTCCCGGTGGAAAGGGTTGTGTCCCGCACCAACTATGCCATCCGGATCAGGGGGAAATCCAAAATCTTCCACATTAACCTCCTCAAAAAGTATGAAGAACGATCTGATGGTACTTCTCTCCCACTCATGACTATGGCGGTCGCGATGGAAACTGAATCGGGCGAAGACGCGGATAGGGGGTATCCTTTACACCCTGGGGAAACCTATAGGGATGTACATATAAATCCTGATCTGTCGGCTGAAGAAACAGACCTGGTCATCCGTTTGTTGGAGTCCCATCAGCAGATTCTTACCGATCGGCCAGGGCGGACAGGGTTGGTCGAGTTTGATATGACTCTGACTACCCAAGACCCCGTTCGCCAAAAAATATATCCAGTGCCCTTTTCGAAAGAGAAGGCCCTGGAAGCCGAAATCCAGAAGCTTCTGGACGATGACATCATCACTCCTTCGACTTCTCCTTATAATGCTGGGGTTGTCTTGTTGAGGAAGCCCAGTGGGGAGCACCGCCTATGTATTGATTACAGGCATTTAAATAGTTGTACGACATTCCAAGTTGAACCGTTACCGAACACAAATCAACTGTTTGCCAGACTAAATAAGGCAAAGTACTTTTCGAAAATTGATCTAAGCCGGGGATATTATCAGATCCCTGTGAAGCCCGAGGTTCGGCCCTTGCTTGCCTTCAGTACTCCGAGCGGGCATTACGAATTCAAGGTGATGCCATTTGGGCTGAGCAATGCGCCCAGTGTGTTCACCCGCATGATGAGAATGTTATTAGAGCCTTTAAAGGATCCCTCTGTGGTCTCGTTTATGGATGATATTCTCATCGCGTCTGACAATCTGAGGGATCACCTGAAGTCCTTGGGACAGATTTTCACAAGGTTAAAAGAGGAAGGGTTAACCGCCCGTCCAGCCAAATGCATGATTGGGTATCAATCCTTGGAATTTCTGGGACATACTATTACCCCAGGGGGACTGGTACCGGAAGAAAAGAATATTGAGAAGGTCAGACTCGCACCCCGTCCTAAATCCAAAAAGGATGTTAGGTCTTTCTTGTCTCTGTGTGGGTTTTACCAGAAATTTATTCCGCGGTTCAACGAAATTGGGGCACCGTTAACCGAGACCCTGAAGAAAGGATCGCCAGATCCTATAGTCTGGACCCCGAGCTGTGAAGAAGCTTATGGGAAGCTGAAACAGGCTTTGGTGGACAGGCCAGTCCTGCAACTCCCAAATTTGGAGAAAACGTTTGTTCTAAGAACCGACGCGAGTAACATAGGGATTGGGGCAACTTTGTTGCAGGAAGGGCGAGATAATGCTTCGGTGCTATGTCCGGTGGCGTATGCAAGTAGAAAACTGTTACCCGCCGAACGGAATTACTCCACCGTCGAACGGGAATGTCTAGCTCTAGTGTGGGCGGTACAGAAATTTCAACCTTATCTGTATGGAGTACCGTTCAAAGTGCAATCCGACCATCAACCTCTGATGTTTTTGGCAACTTCTAAGAAACTGAACGCGAGGTTAATGAGATGGTCATTGCTCCTACAACCGTATCAGTTCACGGTCGAATACATCCCCGGAAGGGAGAATGTGGGAGCTGATTTTCTTTCACGACATCCTATGATTGAATGTGAGGGTGGGGTCATTCGAACAGAACCTCTGGTAGTCGAAAGTTCGTAGGGTTCGACTTTCTTAAGAGGGGGCCTATGTGGCGAAACGCCAGTGGCTCATGTCCTCATGCCTTCTACAAATTTGGGGAAATAGAGGGAAACAGCTTTCGGGAACCCACAGTTCCCATGCTCTACTTTAACAACCCGATCTTCTTAATAGAATTATTAGAAATATATCTTTCTTCCGGGAAAACCCGATAGGGTCCCCTACACCAAATGAGCACCAGTGGAAGTTCTGGTGCAATTCATGTCCGTTCCAGCACATACCGTTTGGTAGTTGCAGCATGTCAATTTGATTTAAAGATTAAGACAGAGGTGCAACCTACTACTGATGGAGGAATGAAAAGGGTCCTTCTTTTGGAAGTAGGAACCGAGCTGAAGGTCTCGACAGGGCTCTACGCAGAAAGTATGTTTAGGACGATGCCATGTCAAGTTTTGGGCCATGACAGGTCTAGGAGTACGATCTCTACGAGATAGAGCCACTGCTGACCTTGAAAGAATGACCATCAGCTGTACTGACACTATCACCAGTCATCTCGATACGCTAGGGATCGAGTCCTTTTGTATTCTGGACTGAACCCCACCTAAATATCAGACCCACCCATCCTTGTCTGAGACAGTGAAGGATACCTACTCAATTCCCGCTCAGGAACTATTTCCTTTTTGTAAGAACTTTCCCTTAGCATTGTGACCAGGGATCACAGGACATTTTCCCACGAACATTAATCTAGTTCCACGGAGAACCGTTGTTGGCCAAACGAACCGGGAGGGAAAGCAAGGAGGACTTATCATTTGGTGAGCGATATGTGGACAGAACGGACCTTGACTACAGCTTGGTCTATGATGTAAAGCCTTGATGCTCTGTGTCTGAACTGAATTCTGTGTCCCGGTTTTGTCTGTGTAGAACTATCTGTTTTAACTGCCATAATGTTTTCCTTTGCTGTTCTTGATTAGGTTAATAAAATTACTGTCAAGTTGTTCTGACGATTGCCATGTTATTTATGCGTCAGCCAGAAATACACCTTAGAGATTAGGTCCCGAGGTCGAAAAAGAGAGTGACAGTGAGTCCAGGGAACGGAGGAGGGTTGGCAAGCAAAGACCTATCCCAGCCAGGGCTATAGAATAATATTGAAATATTGTTACATAGTTACTTGGGACCCTCCACGTAGCTTGTTACAGCCAGATCCCCTGATCACCCAATACAGCACCATTCTCTCCACTCTGAGTTGATCTATGGGTTATTCCGCACTATATGCACGATCCCAAAGGACCTCAAACACGCTTGCCTTATCCTGCACCAATTAAATAAAAGAACTGGAGCGACCTCCTCAAGTGCTCCTAACAGCTCCGTCACTTGGCATACGTCCTAAATTGTCCCATGTCTGACAAGATGTAAAAAAAAAAAAACATCCCAGTAAATTCAAGGGCCCTTTTTCTCGCATTGACAAGCGTATGGTATATGGGGCTAGCTCAATATTATGTACACATCCATCGTCAAGTGGGTCACTTCTGAGTCCCGGGACATTCCCTGGTAACCATTTTAAGTTGGATTGAAAATGGGAGCCCAATTCAATTTTAAGAATGCGCCACCATGGAGATTTGAAAACACGACTACCGGGCCGGCACGATAGCCCGCAAGCTACTGGGCCACGGCGGCTTCTTCAGTCCATACAGACGCCTCATATTCACACGTTTCATATTCACACGTGTCATATTCAAACGTTTCATATTCACATTGTCTCCTGTGTGCGATCGTTGGAACATAATCTAAACATGCCTTGCCAGGTTATTTTTTTGTTTTTTCGCTTTAAACTCAAGCGTAGTCCATACAAGTGTTACTACTTCTGGCCACTGGACTGATATTTGCTTGTGGATTAGCTTTCCCTATTACCAGAGTCCCTCGCCCTCAGGCAAACCAACTACGACTTTAGACGTACTTGTAAATTATGTGCCCAAATTAAGGAGGAGAAGTCAGCATTTTAATCTAAACTGACCGCTGTAGATTTGATAACCACAATGTAAAAGTTAGTTATTTCCGTTTGTTGACTTGTGTACATAAATGTATGTGTTGTTGAACGGGGAATCTGTTAGCACCATATACCTGGAATAAACGTACATAATCCTAATATAGACACGTAATGGTTATCTAAGGCGTCAACTTGGTCGACAGGATAACGGGGCTTGCTCTTAAGCTCCCGATGCGATGATGGTGATGTAATGTTCAGCCTCCTTCATCGACATTAAGTTTAACTTAAACGTTGACTTATGGCTCAGAAAACAATGGCAAGCTATTGAACGTGAACTTGACTATAAAATCACCTGGAGGGCGAAGGACATGCAGAAATCGATATTTGTCAAGTGATCAATACCCGGGTATCAATAGATCATGATGCAGTTGTCCAGGATTAACTGTGAGC